>JANHZU010002710.1:90278-104771 GCA_032468055.1 Acrochordus granulatus | reverse complement strand
GAGGACTCATTAGAAAAGACTGTGATGCTGGGAAGGACTGAAGGGAAGAGGAGAAGGGGACGGCAGAGGATGAGATGATAGATATCGTAGTCAGGGTGATGGGTGTGGGCTTGGGAAGACTCTGGGAGGCAGTGCAGTACAGGGAGACCTGGTGTACTGCCAGATCTCCCTGGCAGTACCCCATGACTTCCATGGGGTCATGAAGAGTCGGACATAATTGCATGACTGAACAACAACACAGAAAATTGTTCTAGTGTTTTTATATTTGTTTTCATTGTTTGTAAGATTCCCAGAGTCATGCATATTAGAAAGATGGCTATATAAATTTGAAAAATAAAAGAAATAATTTTTAGCTTGCAGGAGTAACTATTTTCTGACACATGGAAGGATACAGCTGTTGGTATTCACCAAAAGGTTTTAAGATTGGAAACTTTAGGCCAAAAAGACATAGAAATAGGACATCCTATTTTTAGACCTCCTTAACAATCCTTTCACAAAGTAAAATCTGACTTGATGGGACAAAATACATTGATTAGATGTACAAAGATCACTGTCATTCTGCTTCTACATCTTATTTAAACTATTGTGTTTGTTTCCCAACTTAAAACTGCCCTGGGACACAAGACAATTGTTCTAGCACAAAGATCTGTAATTGTTATTACTGGGTATACATTTGCAATGGAGTTGGATACCAATAAATATAAACAAACAAGTAATCTACACTGGAATGGTTTAATAAAATAAAAGTAAGCTTACTTGGGGAATTATAGTCAGCTTGGATCGCAAATCATGAAGGCCAACATCTGCAATTTTCAACCCATCAATGGTGATCTCTCCCTTTACAGCTTCTAGTATCCTGAAGAGGCAGAGCGTCATTGATGATTTGCCAGCTCCAGTTCGTCCAACAATCCCAACCTAATTTGAAGAATCAGGAATGATTACAATTCAGATAATGGCTCCACTGAAAGACCATATGAAACTTGTACAGATTATGTATTATATGCAATGTTCTTTTACTTCTTTATGTTATATTTTAAACACATTTATTTGTGATCATATTGCTAATTCTCATGAAAGAGAAGAATAAGAAACAACAAATTTAGAAAATAAAGTTAAAAAAGACTTTTTATATATGTGTGATAACTTACACTGGAGCTATATCAAAATTTTATGTCTTTTACATAGATAATTACTTCCTTTGTGCATTTATTTTTAAATTGCACAAAAATAATTAATTAATTGCTTAAAAGCAAAGATTCTGGGAAAAAGGGGAAAGAATTGATAATTTTTTCACTGTTTATATAAACAGCAACAACAAAATACAACAACAAATTTTACTATTAATAATGTTTGATGCAAATAATATGATGACTCTGATCTAATTGTGTTTGGAGCAACAATTTTAAAAAACACTTAACTATAATAATAAATGATCAATAATATTATCATTTATTAGACAACCCATGATCAGTTAGGTCAATGTTTCAGAGATATTTCCCTACAAATTTCTCAGTGAATGCCTTTAACAACGGCAGAGCTTATATTGTACTTGAAAAATTCCTAAACATTCAGAGAAATATTCAGAGATGTATCTGCCTTGAAAGTAATCCATGTTGAACTGTACAGCACATACAGTATACTGTACTATATACAGTTGAACTACATAACTGATGTCAAACATCAGCACAGAAAATGTTTTATGACATTTTGTATTATATCATAAACTGCTTTATGATTTTTATGTCATAAAATGTTTTATAGAATTTGCCAAATTTCAATTCCATAGGAGTCACAGGTACTGGATTTTAGATGCAATCTGTAAGTTAGTCCATTTGAGGCACCTTGATTCAAAAAGGTGAGTGGGAGAGTTGCTCCTGTATTATTGGATAATTACATATATGTTTTTTGAATAAAGTTGTTCCAACTTCCTTTAATGAAGTTTATATAATTGATGCTGAAGGGTAAAGAAGGTTCTAGTGTTTGTGCAAGCTAATGTCTAATTTTCCTGTTAAATGTGATGGGAAAATTTTGAAATAATTTTTGGACAAATACAGATATCCATTTTTATTTATTGGATAAAAATATCTCATTTTATCTGGTGGCCGTTATTACAAATGGAATTACTTCTTCACTTATAGAGATGTCTCATAGAACCCATGAAGGATTCTCTTTATATTATTTTATTAATTCAATAATGAAACTGTGGCCTGTTTTAGCAGACAACTTAAATCCCTTCTGGGCATAAAAGCAGCTAGGACTGAACACAATGTTTATTACATGATGATAGTGAGATATTTCATTGATAATTATGAATGTTCTACATTAAAATTAGTTGCCATTGGTAAATTGCCAGGTTATTCAATTAATTGGAGCAAATCTATAGATTTGTTATATGCTTTAATGTATCTAGAGTCATCAATAAAAATTGGAGCTTCACTTTGAGTTTGAATTATAGGTAGTCCTTGATTAACAACCATTATTGGGACTAGAACATCTATCACTAAGCAATACAGCCATTAAGTTAGTCACATCTGATTTTACTGCCTTTTTTGCAGTAAAATTACAGCTATTAAGTGAATCACCAAGGTCCTTAAGTGAATCATGCAGTTCTTAAGCAAACCCAGCTTCCCCCATTGACGCTGCCTGTTGGAAGTCTCAAATATTGATCACATGACTATAAAGGTCATAAGTGTGAGGACTGGTCATAAGTCACTTTTTTCAGTGCCATTATGACTTTGGTTGTTAAACAAATGGTTGTAAGTCAAGGACTGCTTGTATTTTAAATATCTTGGAATAATTATTTCTCCCAAAGTTCTTTATTTGTAACGGTAAATGTTTCAAACAATTTACCTCAAATTAATGCTGATATAAAAAGTTAAAAACCTAGGGAGTTTAATGGGAAAGATAAATCTATATCTCAGATTAACACAGAGATTCTCATGTTAATACCTTTAAGAAATTCCATGCAGAACAATGAGTTATTAAGAAGGAAGAAGAAACCTCTAGATTTTGTTCATCTTACTTTCAATAACCATTTGAAAACAGGGGAATTAACTTTTCTGACTTTGGTTTTTATCACTGGATGTGTATTTTGACTTCTGCATCTGAAGTAGCAAGAGGCTTTTGATCCAAGTTGGGCTCAGTCACTGAACTAGTCATCAGAACTTAAAGAAATCACATCTTTTCCTGGTTTTGCATGAAAAGATTTGATTTCAGAAGGTACTGAGGCCTTGACAGAACTGTCTATAGATAGCTCTTTTCTGTAAAGAGAAGAGGAAGATTATTTTCACAATTTCTCCTTTCTGCTACAGTACCCTCATACCATCTCCTGTGCTGTTCCAAAGTATCCTATAATTATTTGGAATAGATATTGTGATGCAAGGATAGAATCATAACCCTGTCTTCTCCATTCACAGAAGCTACTGGCCAAGTGAAGCCTTCCATGGTGAAAGGATACAGCTGGATACAGACTTATGGGACAACTCTAGCAAAAGCCAACAATGATGAAAATAAATAAATAATGTGTACAATTGTGTTATTGGGCTTCACAAAGGCTACTACGAAATTGAAAGGAGAAAGAAAAGAGCAATCACAATGATCAAGGAAACAAGTCCTTTAGAGAAAAGTTTACAAGACAGCAAAAAAGAGTGATCTGAGAGAGATGGATAAAATTATGCATAGTACAGTACAACATAAGCAGAAAAAGAATTGCTCTTATAATCCAGAATTTAGTGGATGGAGTGACAGAAAACTGAATGGCAAGAGAGTAAGTTAAAAAATAGAAATAGCAGAAGCAAAAGCAGTATTTCACTAGATTCATAAATCAGGAATATCTCCAGCAGAAAGTAGAGCCATCATTCTCCCACTTGGATAGTTTTTAAAAGAGTGAAGCTTCAAGCTTCACTCTTGAAGCACAAAACTTTCTAGTTTTTATGCTAGAAAATTCACAGCTAAATAAACCAATAGCCTGACCTTGTGTAATGCAACTTCCAACATTCCTTTAAAAAGGTAAAAGTTTCCCCTGCCAGTTGTGCCTGACTTTAGGGGGTGGTTCTCATCTCCATTTCATAGCCGAAGAGCCAGGATTTGTCTGAAGATGCTTCTGTGGTCATGTGGTCGGCATGACTATATGCCGAGGTGCATGGAATACTGTTACCTTCCCACCAATTTAGGTGGTACCTATTTATCTACTTGCATTGTTACATGTTTTCAAACTGCTAGGTTGGCAGAAGCTGGAGTGAATTACATGGCAGCTCTTGGGTCTCGAGCTTGGGCTGTTGACCTTCTGAGAAACCCAGCATCTTAACCACTCGGCCACTGCACCCCAATGTTCCTTTACATGCAGCGAAGTCTTAATTTCTAAATTCAGAAAATACAGAAGTGAATGTGGCTATGTTGAGAAACCTACCTTTTCTCCACCTTTTACACTCAAGCTGAGGTCTTTCAACACTAAGTCCAAGCCTTTCCTATATCTGACAGAATAGTTTGTAAAGACCACTTCTCCCTGGGTGGGCCAGTCTTCTGGAGGTCTTTTATCATCAATGATCCAGGCAGCCTGAATGCAGAAGGAGTTGTGTTAGCACTAAAACCACACTTTCACTAAACCATGCTTTCACTAAAACCACACTTTCAACATTGAAGAATTATATTGTACTAAAAGCTCCGCATATAGTACTTAGTCTTCCACTAAACATTAACCCCAAGTTGCTTGTTTGCTGAATCATTTAAAAGGAGAGGTAGTGCAATTGGGTGGTAAAGTGTTAGGCTAGATTTCATGTCCACTTTAGATCATGGAATGCCTTGGTGACTTGGGCCAGTCATTCTTTTTTAGCGTCTTCTTCTTCCCAAAGTTGTTGGGGAAGGAGTTAGTTTACTTATTTACAGTCCAAGACTAATAATTTAAAATAAATCAAATACAATAAATATAAATACACACGTACACAAAGAGTGTAGGACAGGCCTGAAAGAATTAGGATATTAAGAGAGTATCAAGTGGATTCTATAAGCCATAGAAATTTATAAAATTTTTTGTAAACTTCTTGGAAATATTTGAAAAATGGTCACAAAGGAGGAGAAAGGTCACTTCATTGTCATAAAAGGAACTTATACAATAAGTAGTATAAGGTCCATTTGTCATTGTGTATAAAATTGGCATATTATAATACATGTGATATGGTTTCAACCACTGTATCTGAACATAAACATGTATGATATTCATAAGAGTCCAGTATAACTGCCTGTTGTCATCCAAACTGATTATAGAGATAAAATGAAGGCAGATCCCCATGTAAGATACCCTAAGCTTCAAGAGCAAAGCCAGCTATAAAGCTAATGAATAAATACATAAACTAATAGAGAAACTTTTCCTGAATAAAAGCATTGTGTATACAATATCATTAAGATTCAGAAAGGCAAAAATATATGCTACTTTGCTAATGAATATGTCTGGTAGATCTCATTAGCTGCACAATGGTTTTCATAGTGACATGTGCAGCTGTGTCCTTTCTTTTTCTAGTTTTAGCCTTTTTCTTTTTTGGGCCTTCAAATCAGTCTTGATTCCTGGCAATTGCCTGAACAAATCCCTGCAGTTTTTTGGTAGCATTTTCAGAAGTTTGCCATTGACTGTTTCCTAGGGCTGAGGGACAGTGACTGGTTCAAAGTCACTCAGCTGGCTTTGTGCCTTAGGTAGAACTCCTGGTTTCTATTGTACTGCCTTTAATCACTGTACCAAATTGGCTCTCAGCTTGAGTAAGTATAACATACTGTATACTACACAAACTTTCAAACCATTCTACTTTTACTATGTGAAAATGACATCGGAACATAGGTGAACAAGCCAAGGGAACAGATAAAAGACAGCTTAGTCCACAGCAGGAATGTAGGTGGGCAGAAGGCTCAGAAGAGAGTTTCTTGAGGAAATGGGGGGAGATGTACTTTCAGACTTGCAAGATTCTGTTAAAATAACTTTACAATAAAGTAGAATTAGCTCATCAGGTTGTTTTCTAATTGGTCTACCTTGTAAGGCTGACACAGATGTGCCCATTTTTATTAAATATTACAGATGTGCATGGTATTAGATCTTCAAATTATCTGTTGATGTGAAACCATGCAAGCATTCAAGTTACATCTCTTTGTCAGAGAAAATGGAATATAAAATTTTAGTTAGATGTTTGTAGAGTAAATTGGTTACCCCCACACTTGGTTTTACATGACCTGAAGACAGTAACAGCATGATCACAAGGGGTGCTAAATTTAAACCTTTGGAAACTTGTATTTCTATAAATGATAAAGTTAGCAACATATTTTAAATCTGTCCCACTGAAATCAATTGAGCTGCAAATAGTTAACAGTTCCAACATTGAGAGATTAATGTCCAAGAAGGATCAGATTATATTCTGTGAGAAATGCTGAAAAATCAATTATATTTACAACCAACCTTCCTCTTTGAAATACCAGAACTCCCAACAGCCTAATCAATATAGCCAATGGCAAGGAATGCTAGGAATTATAGGTTCATGGGGATGACAGGCTTGCATGTTACTTACTATATTGCAGAATAGTGGCAGTAATAACCTTTACCAAAGAAAATATATTGTCATATGAAAGCAAAACAACACTAGTTATGGTGCAAGATGAAGCTACATTATGTATGGAATATTCTATAGGACAAATGCCCTTCTTCAGTTTAAGAGCAGTCTATGTTTTAAATGTATTATATTTTACAACACCTGTTATTTCTGAAATGAAAACTAAATGGATTTATTTAAAAAACTGAGATATATCAATCCATTAATCTTGTGGGAATTTCATTCAGGGTTAGAATATCTCAGGGCAGAAATGTCTGTTATGTCAACCACCAACAATCACTTCAAGGCTGAGAAATCCAAGGCTAAATATCTGTGCAACTGTAGAAAAAGCATAATAAATCACCATGGCTTAAAAGATTTCCACTTTATGCTATAGAGGGTAACAGTTGCTTAATGGGACTTAATCCTAATAGAGAATAGAGAGTCTTATCTAGCTATTTTGTGTCAAATGTCTGAATAGGTTCTTCAGAGTTCAGTCCAAGGGGCTGAATACGTAGCACTGAATTAATCCTAGCCAATAGAGGAATTATATATTGACATTACAGCTTGTTTTTTAAGAAGTAATTCTGCCCGAGGAAACTTACCTCAGTTTCATTTTCAGAGTATTCCTTTACTCTTTCTACAGCTACAATATTGCTCTCCAGATCAGATGTCATTCGTACCATCCAGTTCAGAGACATCGTCACCTACACAATTATTTAAAAAGCATCACCGGTTTCAGAAGGTAATCATGGCTACAAAAAGTAACCCAGATAGCAGAGTTACTTCTTAAGTTGCATAGTTCCATAGCATATCGTTAAAAGATAAGGCCAGAAATCCATATGTTACATGGTAATCAACATCCTATCAAAAACCTACAACTATCTTCTTTGCAGAGCAATAGGGTTCTCTGCTTGAAACGATCCCACAGATATCAACATTGTCTGCAGGAAGGGCAGTGAGTGACACAGAAGGTCCAAAGTTGAAGCTTCACAATGGAAGACCAAGTAACTTTCAATTATATGACAGCCATGCTGAGGAGGATCAGTAATCCTTAGGAACTTTTTTTTAAAGTTTCCATCTCAGGTACTTATAATACTAATATTCAAAGATTAAGAACTGGTGTCTGACTTTGCATTTTTTTTCTTTTCTGTCTATGATGTCTGTTTTTTTAACCTGCACAATACTCTAGCTTAAGTGGAGAATATAAATAATAATAACTAAATAAGGAAATGCGGATGGAAACCTTCTCTAAACCATAGTATCTTTAGTACTGTATCTTTAATTAAACAAAAACTACCTAAGGCTTTTATTATTTCTTACATTCCATTACAAATACATAATGCTAGAATTAATTGCTTTTGCATGACTGAATGCCTTATTTTTTACCTGGAATAGAGATTCAATCAATGTGCTTCCTCTTGCCTTAATCTCAATATTAATAGTTTTTAAGGCTGGGAGGCCAAGTTCAAATCCTTTGATCTGCCTGCTATAAGTCCCAGAATTTCACAACTAATTTCACTGTTGCAGATTGCTATTTCTGAATGTACTTTGCCAGTCCTGTACAGAGTTTAAAGTGAAGCCCAATCTTTTGCTTTTCAATTTCAGAGCCACATAATCCACCCTCCTCTTAGCCAAATAGATGTCTTCTCCCACCTGCCGTCATACTGAAAGTGAAGTTAAATCCCTGACAGATTGTGCAGACTGATAGATTTCAAAATATGCTGTTCTTAACAAGCCCTTTTGTTTGGAAAGATGGGGAAGCAAACAGTAAATTATAACATAGTTTCTCCTCAAATACCAAGCAGAATACAGAACAGGCCCAATAAAAGGAGGAAAAGGGGCCCCTAAGCATTCTGGTTCATTTACCACCACTGGTTACCATCTTGATCTGCAGCTTCCTCTTAACTTGCATGTGAAGCCCATACAACTGAGCAAGATCAAAGAAACAAGACAACCAAGAGTTTAAGAAGGTGTATTTAATGCTATTCTGGATTAAATACAAAAGTTTGGCAACACATTGAGTGAGTTAACTAAGGTAAACTCTCTTTTGTCAAATGTTTCTTCTCAGATTTCTTTCCATCTGGACCAATTTGTTGCTTTTGAGATAAGCTGTCAAATGACTCACGGATTATCTCTTGACTGCTGATGTCTGATCTCCCTTCCCTTCCTTTCCGAATCTCCTCACAACACCTCACACTGCAATTGCTTCTAATCTCACCACTGGCTCTCCCTTTCTTCCCAGAAGCAATTGAGTCTAGACCACAAGCAAGCAGTTACTTTGTGTTTATGGTTGCCTCTTCTGCTAGGCCAAGTTAATCAGACTGAGACAGATTCCCAAGCCCAGGAAGTATGGATACCAGTACTGCTGGGCATGCATGCTGATGCAAACATGCATTCTCAAAAGGACATAAAAAGGGCCACAGTTGTAACTACCTCTCCGAAGTGGGACAATATGTCCAGAGGATGGCATACATTTTTAGCTATAGCATCATCCACATGAGAGCTCCCTCCACAAGGTGCATGGTTGCTTGATACCTGTATTAAATGTCTTTTGGGTACCAAACAAACACTTCATTTTCCCAAATGTTCAGTCTCTTTTTAACATACTGTACTACTCATGTACATGATGCAGTTACACTCACTTGGCATCACCGTCCTGCTTATAACAGTTCATATTCCTCCCATATCTTTAAGTGTGGCCCTAGTCATAAGAGGCAAGCTATTGCAGCTCATTCCCTATCTTCTTTTTTAACTTCTTCCTGGTTTTCCTGCATTTATGTTCTTACTTTGCCACCCACAAAAAGAATGAGAAAGAGAGTGAGAGAAAAATGCTATAGCAATATGCAATTAAAGCCAAATTGCCAAATGAAAAAGTCACATTACAATGAGGTTTCACTTCCGCTTTTTATATAAGCTATCTGTTATACATACCTGAAGTGCATAAGACACAGAAAGTCCAACCAGGCCTGCACTCAAACTGTTTTTACTTAGCACAGCAAAAAGTGCTGCAAAGAAGACAACGCAGTTTCCTACAAATTCAACTCTAATTCCCAGCCACCTAATGAATGACAAAACATTTTAATAAAGAACTATTCATTTGGAATTATTTGACTTTTTAATTGAAAGGCAGACATTAAAAACAATTTTAAAAAACTTTTACCTGTTGGATACAATTCCAGGATAGTAACTTTTCTGATTGTCATCTACTTTTATGTCATTGCTGTAAACAAAAGATTTTTCTCTTTTGTATGCTCGGATGACGCTGGCTCCTGTGACCGTTTCCGAAAAATGAGAATATATGGGGGATCTGCTAATGGATTCCAGTCGCTTTAATTGGCGAGAGGTAGCTACATAGAACCGCTGCCATTGCCAGTTCAAAAGCATTAAAATACAAAACAAAATAAAATCTCTTAAAACATTTTACATATTTGATCTCAGTTATGAAGACTGTCACATCATAGATCATTAATATAGTTCCAAAATGAGAAAAGCCTTTGAGGTCTTCTCTCAAATTTCTCACTAAATCTTGGGAAAATCTATGAGACATTAGAACCAATAGTGCAATAAAGCTTTTTCTAAGCTGTGCCACTTTAGACTTTGAGCGATGTTTATATGCTTGAATGCTCTGAGTACAAAAATGTCTTACACCCTGAAAAACAACTTCTGGGGAAAAGCTAGTCTATCCTTGATTATGAGAGTAATGTATTTTATGGAAGAGATTTCATAATACAGATTGAACTATCACCTCATCCCACCCTGGTATATTAGCTGCATCAATGTCACTGTAAGGACAGTAATTCTGAACACAGGCCTTCCAATTATGGAATTGCTTCCCTGTTCAGTTACAATACAAAGCTTATTTTTAAGTTTTCAGGGTGCGTTGAAAATTGTAACTTTTTTTAAAAAAATAGTTGAATTATATTCTATACAATGATAATAAGAAATATAACATTTATAAGAACTGTAACAAAATAAGAAGCAATACCTCCAGTTCTGACTCCTATTTAAATTACTCAGTTCCATCTATTTGAAATGCCTGACTTGTGTATATATAGATGTATGCGTGTATACTTGAACTGATATTGAACTAAGGCTGATCCAACCGTTGTGAAATATTTGAAGGAACTCTTTTACCATGATAGAAAGTCAGATCTTACTGATCCAGATGCTAGATGTAGCCTCAACTTCTTCAAAATTCACACATTCTACTTAGATATCTTCTTTGGGAAGGAAGAAGATTAAGCCAGAAAGTTTAGAATCTAAACAAATCCTGAAGGCTCCTCTACAGGCATCCTTTTTGCCTGGGAATTTCCCTCATAATCAACTTTGCCTTCTCTAACCAAAGGGTAAGGGGACAGACTTTTGGGAGGCAGGAAAAGAAATCTCAATGTATTGTGATAAAAATACTGTTTCCATTGTACATCACTGTTCATGTCAAATTCCCATTCATTACATTATAAAAAAGATATCCAAGTTGTATTAAAGTGATCAAAACCAAAGGAGATTACACTTATCTTCCATTTCATTGCTGTCTTCTATTTCTAGAGTTTGTTCGTTTTTTTAATGTTAGCAGTTGTTTGTACTTGGGTGATTTTTTTTAATTTTGGTTTATATTGGTAGGGATTTGTCTTCTATCATCACTGGAGCAGCTTATAGACCAAGGGCAGCCTATAATTATTTTTAAGAAATATCACAATAGCTATTTAGACTTACACAAATTACTTAGAATAGGACAGTAACTAAATGACTATGAATAAGCTTACTCAGTCTTGTAAACATAACTGAGATTCCTCTTAGGCAAAAGAGCCAGCTTCTGTGTTTTAAAGGACTGCACCCAGTAAATTATACAATTACGTAGATGTTAAACAGATTCATTCTTTCATATTGAAAATGGAAAAATAATGATATGTATTACCTGAGCAAAATAATATAAAACTGCTAAAGGTATTATAACCACAACAAATAGTGGAGTGCTTGCTATAATCACAATAATTGTTGATACAGAATTAAAGAAGGTTCCTAGAAACATCAATATTGTTGGTGGTATCACTTCATCAATCACGTAGATGTCCTTAGAAAAGCGATTAATGATTCGGCCTGTTGGAGTTGTATCATAGAAAGACTGTGGAGTGTGAAGCTTATTTTCTAGCAATGCTGCATGCAGAATACAAGCTGCCTTGATGCCACCCATAGCTAGGGTAAAGGAGGAGATCAGAACAAGTAGTCCTGTTGCAAAAGAGGAGACATATGCAGGGGATTTTGATCACATTGTATTTTGTTATCTTAGAATCCTTGGAAATTCTGTTTTATGCATCTTATGCTTAAATTCTTCTACACTGCTATTTTGTCTTGTTCATCTTTTACAGACCACAATATCCCTTCTTCTTTGTGTTTATTACTGTAATAGAATAGAACTGCAAGAAAAGGCCTGCAGTTAAACTTAGGTGCTGCCATAATCCAATATAAGGATTCCTGTAGCAACATCAGTAAAACTCTTTTTGTCTATTCAAGGATCATTTGAGTAAGTATTAAAGAATGGTAACAATTCTACAATTATATCTTGGGCAAGGATTTCTATGACCTAAAATATTAGAAATATGCAAGCATTTATGACCTTAAAATCATTTAAATATGACCAATTAAACCAAAAATATGATTTTACAATTGTTCTGAAATTAGCACCCAATTTTAAAAAATCTGTGTTTACCCATACAAATTAAAAGGTTTATTCTTCTTCACTTCCAGTGAAGAAGTGCTAGTATTGAAGGAATCAAATGAACATTTTGAGAATAAAATAGTCACCCCTAGATTAGTTTTCATTAACAGCAGAATTGCATTGGGTGACCATGGGCTCCTTGAAGTTATCACACACAAAACTCTTTCTTTTATCCACCAATATGTTCTGGTATCTGGAGAGATTCCACTCAACATCACAAGAGCTTATAGGAACAAATTTGAAAAAAACAAACTCATTTAGAAAAAAATTCTGGCTCGAAGTCTTCAAATTTTGTTCGAGTCCATTTAGAGCATTACTTATTTTGCAAAGTGTTGAATAACCCAGATTAGATTGCAGCACTCTTGACAGTTTATCACTAATTTTTTTCAGCCACTATATTTCCCCTTTTTATACCATCCAGCCAGAATACTTTCATAGAACCATCAAAGAGCATAGCAAAAGTGGAACTGTTTATTTTTGGTAGTTTCACATGTTAGTAGAAATACTTCACCAACCTTGTCATATTTTAGAGTGCCAATAATAACACTGGCTACATATCTTCCATTTATATCACTTGTTTCATCTATTGAAATCCATAACTTATTGTTGTCAACAGCAGAACTTATCTTTCCTAACTCATCTTCATAGCAAGCAGAGATGTCATTTTTCCTTAGAGTTCATTTATTTGGAATTGGGTGACTGGTGTACTTCTCCAAAAATTCCTGAGGCTACCACTACCTAATTCCTAAGGTACAGAGATCCTTACAAAATTCTGACTGAGTATTTGATGAATCTGTAGTTGAAGAAGCTCTCTCGAAAAGGAGAGGTTGGCTGTTCTCAGTAAAGGTAAGCCTTGCTAAACAATTCTTGTGTTTCACAATGTCACAATGTTGTTGAAAATTAAAGTGCTTTTGGGCCAATACCTTAACGTCATACAATTTTCAAAACAAAATATCACTGTTGCTACTGAAAATCTGCTCCCCAAATTCTTGAAAAAGACGCTATAATTTTACACTCGTGTAACATCTATTTTTAGGAATGATGAAATTAAGATTGTAGCTCTCATGTGACTCAATTACCGTGAAGATATACACACCTGAGTTGGGGGACAAATGAGAAAAAGAAAAAAAATAGGCCAATTCTCACTCTTTTTTTCAGTCCTGCTCAAGGGAGAAGCCTCTGCCTGTTGAAATTATTTTTTAAAAAAGGTTGCTTTCCCTTTCTTACACACACACACAGAATTTAGAGTTGGGGAACAAATAAGAAAAGGAAAAAAATTGGCAAATTCTCACCTTTTTTCCAGGCCTAATCAGGGGAGAAACCTTTGCCCTTTCCTTCCTTCCCTCAAACACACCTTTAGTTGGGAAGCAAATAAAAAAGAAACAAAAAAGGCAAATTTGCACCATTTTTCAGGCCTGGTCAGGGGAGAAGTCTTTGTTCCCAGCTCATTCTCTCTCTCACACACACATCTCCCTGAGTTGAGAAATGAATGAGGAAAAAAACAGGCAATTTCTCACTTTCTTTGAATGGCTCTATTTGCTGGCTTATCAGGAGGGTTACCCATGACCAAAGTATGACCAAAATGTGACATTATAACAGAATTAAGCAGAAATATGACAAAACACCTTTAAAAAGATAAAATACGACTTTTCAGGCAAAATAAAAAGCATCTAATTCTCACCAGATTACTCTAAAACATGTTTTAACTTACTTATAAAGGTTCCAGAAAAAAGATGACATGTCTGTCATAGAAATCCTTGCCCCAATTATCACTATTTTAAAATATTTATCTCATCACCCTTAACCAGGAATTTGAACCATTGCCCTATATAGATGGGGAGAAATACATAATACAATTACCTTGTAAAATCCCCAGGGCAGCATAAACTCCAACTCGCATTTTTACATTTTGCTGAGTCCCATTTATCACTGGATCATTAGTCCACTCACTGAGCCACACATTGGCCCCAATTGCAGCACCATTTTGACAGGAATACAAGAAGCATATAAATAAAGAAACAAGAGGGCCAACAGCCTTCACGTATTGCCAGAAAACAATAAATTTGACCTGTGAATTGATTGAAAAAAAAGAAGATTTACTCAGATGCAAAACTCTTATGGTAATATTAGCAACTGAAGATGGCGGACGGAGCGGGTGTGGAGCGCGGAGCTCCGACCATTCCCCGGGGAAGATTGAGAGGCCGGCTT
>JANHZU010002710.1:66152-79173 GCA_032468055.1 Acrochordus granulatus | reverse complement strand
TAATAAAATGTAAGTGAGAGGATTCTGGAAAGTATATTTTAAAGATATGTATAAAATTATATTGGTATGTTGAACAATGGAATCAGAATGCTATGAATATTGCTTTTAAGGAAAAATGAACAAAATTACAAATGCTGTGAGAATGAAAATGCTAAGGCTGCAGCTGCAATTACTATAATTGAAGAAATATTAATATACGGATGTAGTTTGCTATGGAGTTTTTGTATAGCATGTTTAACATGTCTTTAAAATTGCATCTGTACCTAGACTGGAAGAATTGTGTTCTCCTATACAAGAATAATAAGAGAAAGGTGACAAGAGTGAATGTAAAATTACAAGGGGATTAACAATTTAAATGTACCTGAGGGAAAAATGTTTGGCAAAATTGTGACCCAAAGGGTACCAGAGTGAAAAAGAACACCATCTGGGAAGGGCAAAGTGGCTTTATCACAGGCAGGAAGTTTGCAGAACATATTTCTGCTTTTCAGAATATCATTGAAAAATATATGAATGTGAGAAAGTAACTTCTTATAAATGTGCTGATTTAGAGAAAATGAACAAATCTAAAAGTTTGTACAAATATACACTTGAAAGCCATATGGAATGCTTAGTAAATGGTTTAACCCTGAACAGTGAGTAAAGGAAGCACACTGTATATGATATTCCCTTCGTTGTTTTAAATATTTATGGATAAATGCATGAAGAATGCTTGTGGTGATGGTAGGAGTATGTTGGAATATGGATATGTATATATTCTGATATGTTGTTGGTTAAGAGTCCAAAATTGAAGGGAAGTACTAGACTGCATGTTGCAACAAGCGGTATGATATTAAATATAGTTGTTTGACAGGGAAAATGAATAATTGTTAAATTATACAAAAATGGTGAAAATTATAGCAAGTAGATGAATATGTTTATTTTGGTGGAATGTTTACTGATGAGGGAAAAACCAAGAAATTTTAAGATATGCAAATGATAATAAAAATATAGTGTTTTGTTTGTCCTCTGTTGCAAGGGATGAATGTAAGAAGAAGGAAAATGCTTTCTTTAGTTGAAATGGGAATTAAGTATGTTTGGAGAAAAAAAGATTTAAATTACTGAAGTGAAAAGGGAGTAATTAAAGAGTAGATAGTAAAACCAGAAAAGCAAGAGTCTGAAAGACTATTCAATCAGTACAAATAAGAGTGATCAGGTTGGAAGAGCTAGGCTAAGATGATTTGTACCCAAAGGGAAACAAATGAGGGCTGAATTGGAAAGCAAAGAATGAAGGAAGTGAGAATGGGTTAAGAAGAAGGGAAAAGTGAGTAAGTGGGATTTGAATGGAGTTGATGACATCCTCAAAAAGAAAGATGAGAAGTGATTTATGAAGTACTTAAACAGCACACTTATGGAAGAAACAAGGAAGATTTGCCAGGTGGGGAAATATGGCCAATGGTGTTGATTAAACTAGATGTAGCTATTTTTCATTTTCTTTTCTCAGGACTTTAATTTCTTAGCTTACCACTATATATCACTCTAGCATTATGTTTTCTTTTCTTCACTCTGTCTAATGTTCTTATCCCAAAAGAGAATTGCATGATGGGCATAAATGTGTTTAAGAAAAAAATTAAGCACATGTTCCTACTTTAACTCATCGCATTTTACATTTCTTATGGTTCATTCATCCACCCACAGCTTGATAAATCATGACTTCATCAAATGCCAAAGTTTTTGGCAGGATAATTTGAAAAGCGTGAGCCAGAGAAAAAGTCTTTCTTGAGCATGTCAATCATGCTTCTCCACTACAATTAACATTCTTGAAAGTTAAACTCATTAGCTGCCAGAAATGTTCATCCAGATTTAGACTGTAATCATTTTGAGAGTCATAATGCCAGAGTGATAGCAGGAAAGATCTGATGTCTGTTTAAAAATCCCTGCAAAGCATGTCTCATTCAGCATAAATTCTCAGTTAAGTGAGCTGAAAACTGAACAATAAATCCCTCATGAGTTAGAAAATAAGCTACATCTTTTGCTCTTTCCAACCATTTTTGTTAGGGTTGGTCTCATCTCCAAGGGGAACGCCAAGTATTATGAATATGCTTCCCAGCCCACAAACTGATGCAAAAGCTTTGGAAGGGATTAACAAGGGTTATGTTGGGAGGATCCTCCTAGATTCCAAATTTTCTGGGTTCTCAATTCAAACTGGTGTACTATCCAAACTGGTAACCCCTTTCCATGTACTTTAATTATTACATTTATTTGTCACCCATCTCACTACAAATGACTCTGGGTGGCTTACAATAAAATCAGATAAAAACATAAAAGTCATATCAATAAAAAAATAAAAATGATAAAAAGGTAAGAAGGATTTGCTCACTTTAACAAAAGTGAATTTCATTACAGATTGTGTGTGGCTGTAATACTATCATTCAAATAGCCTGGGTTTATATGAATTTTTGTTTTTGGAGGCATAAACCCTAGTGGGCTCTGTGAGATCAAGAGCCACCTCTGCTTTGCAGAAAAAAAGTCAGGAAGGGAAGGAAGGAAGAGATGCAAAGGCCTTTCCAACTTCTACTCTGCCGGCCAAAGCCTAAATTTCACAGAGGTTCTCGGACACAGCAGATAGAACAACTCTATAAGCATGGCTGCTGAATTGTTTCACTGTTCTTGTATTTGTATCCTATATTTTTCCTCCATAAACATGATACCTTGCATTTCTCTTTGTTGAAGGACCTTTTGTTCTTCTCTGCCTACTCTTCTGATCAGATTAGATTGCAGTTGTATTCTATCATCTGGAATCTTGGCCACATCTCCCAATTCTGTAAAAGTCCTTGGTTATTTGCCCTTTCTTTTCCAAAAAATACCTTCTTTAATTTCAGTTTTTTCACACTCATATTTCAGGTGTCTCGTAGCTTCTTCCTCATTGATAGTGTTGTGAATACCCTTAATTTTCTTTTGAAGAAGTCCAAGAAAACTACTATATATATATTGTACTGAGATACTGTTAAGAAATTAGATTTCAATTTAATAATACTATAGTAGATATAATGATCTATTATAGATAGTAGATAGTAATAATATAGATACTACTATATGGATTTACTTACAGTACTGATAAGTAATATTATCACTATAATATAGTAATAATACTATAGATAGTAATGATTTACTATAGTACTAGATATAGTAATCATTATGTACTAGAACATGAGCTTTGTGAAAGAATATACTGAAACACTGGCTTAATTAATTGCAAAAGCAGGCTATAAGAAGGCACAGGCAATAAATTAGAGATCCTCTGGGCCACAGAACAACAGATAAGGAGAGATAATTGATATAACTATAGGTGAGAAAGATTATTTGAAACAGGAAAACCAAAAATCAGATTCTTTGGACCTAAACCATTCAGAAAGGAAAGAATTATAAAGAAAGAGCCTGGACTTAAAACATAAAAGAACTCCTAAAGCCCAGACACAGAGGTAAAGGCCTCTAATAGACTTGGGCTCACATCCTTCACTCAAGGTTTGCTGGAGTTCTTCATCGTACTCTGCCTAGGGAAATATCTCATGGAGCAGTTATCAGGCAGGCTTTGCATCTTGCTAATAATAATAATAAAAGAATCTCCAGATTTCGGTGGCATATAAAATAAATAAAACAAACAAACAAATAAATAAATTATCCTCATGCTTTTGCTTGTACAGTTGTCTTCAGAGTAGAAAAAAGCTTAGCAGTGCTGGATTTGTTTAGCTGATTCACCACTACTTTATTGTAATATATCATAAATAACATATTTTGTCATAAATAACATCTCTTTAGTGAACCGCATGCATTTGGTGTTATTCGTTTTATGCCTACAACGTCAGAATTAGTACATGAAAGAGACCTCTGAGTGTATATGAACTATGCAAAGAATGTAAATTCCTGAATCCTCTGACTACTCCATGAAGATAAGTCAGTTTGATCCTAGGTATGAATTGAGCAAGAAAAGCCTTAAGACCTGGAAGTAAATTTGCTACTTGGGGATTGCCGCCCAGTGCATAAACCATCAAGGCATAGGATTGAACTGAAGAAGTAAGTTGCAGATTGGCTACTAACATCAGTGTTGTTCACAATGAACATCTGGGATTGTTCCACAGAACTGATGAATATATAAAACCATTGACATTTATGAAAGGGATGAAAACTGCAGACTCCAATTTGGCCTGAGATGATCTATTCAAATGGTAGAGCCAACACTGTAAAAATGTATTTTCTTAAAAAACAAAGGGAGAAGGCACAACAATATTCAAGACATGTCCATTTTGTAAAATCCCAACTGTAGTTCACTGAGAATTATGTCACATGTTCTGGCATTTGTGTAAGGAAAATAATGAACTGTTCAGTGACATTTAAACTGGGATTGAAAAACAGTAAAAACTCAGCAAAGTTTGAAAGGACTAACTTCTTCTATCAACTATCATTTTTAAATTAAAATAAAATATTAATAGGAATATAAATTGAAATAAATATTTCAAATAATATTTAAAAACTGCAAAAGCTGCTCACTCCCAGGGAGACAAAATGCCAAAAAATACAACAAATACAATTGAGGAAAGTGTCCTTACTCCTTCAGAGCTGGGTCAAGATCCTTCGCCCAGCTGAATGTTCCATGCGTTATGGTAACAGCATATCCTATAAACACAAGAAAACATAAAGAAAAAAAATGAAGCTGCATTTGATGATTCTATGCATCAGCCTTTCCCAATAGCAGGCCCTCCAGATATGTTCAAGTGTAACTTCCATCACCCAAAGCCAAGAAGGCCAGAAATACGTGGAGAGCAACATATGGGAAGATTCTTATGCATATGTGCTGGTGGAAGGAAGTGTGATTTATTTTGGAATAAACATGCACAGAATTATACTAGAAAGAGTATAGATATTTAATCTAAAATAGGTAGTGGACTGAATGGAAGTATTTGTTGATGAGATTTGAGGAATAACTATGAAAAGTTTACTCTCCCCCCCCAACTATTTAAGCAATGTCCTATCATGATGCTGGGGTAAGATCAATATAAATATAGAAAGTACATTTTGGAAAGCTGATGGTCATTTTATACCACTTTAGGAAATGAGAGAAGCTTCTGGAGGCTCTTCCAGTTGCTCATACTGTTTATGGGATAAGGAGAAATACTTCAACATAAAGGACATCCAGCAACCTTAGGTTAAATATTTATCCCTAGCAATTACTAAAACTTAGATTTGTTTATCAGCCAGTCATGGCTGCTTTCTAGAGACTATGCAGAACACTGTTTCCCTTTGCTTTTTCTGAAAATGGAAAAGCCTCTTGAAATAGAGACTAAAGAAGAGTCACCAGGATGGCAAGACATCAATGGAAACTCTGTCAAAACTTACAAGTTAAACAAAAAGAAAAATGCAGTTTGTGAAGCTGCACGCATCATAGTAAAAGTTTTGTTATCTCCACTTCTTTTATTCAGGCACGCCTTAGAAGCTAGATATCAGAAAAAGGAAAGCAATCTAGAAGCTGCCTGCACAACTAAGTAGGCCTGGAGGCTTTTCCAGACAACTATAAACATTATTGCAATCTTGAAACCTTTTTTCTCATTTTGGCTTCTTTTTTTAGTCCATCAGATTAAAATTCTGAGCAGAAAGGTACCTGGGGACAACAAGCAAATGGCCATTTGATTGTGTTCTGATATCACAATAATGTCAGGGTTTATCGAAACAGGAATGACCCTGGACTTTGCCAGTCCTCAACTTACTTACACCTTTCTACCCTCTTCTCCCTGAAACTTTCACCTCATTTCATTAATCTATGGGCTTGTCATCTCTTTCTTGCTTGGGAAAAGATGATTAATCTTAATTACAACTTGTTTGAAACAAGCCAGCTTTAAAGTATGATTAGGTACGTAAAACCCAAAATCTTATCTACTTATCTCCTATTAGCAGAATTGGAGAAGGAAAGGAATAAATCATCACTGCAAGAGAGGTCAGATGCCTTCCTGTCACACTAAATTATGGCTTATGGTATCAAAATGCAACAGAGATGAATCAATTAAGATTTCAGAAACATGCAAGAAACACTATTAGCCTCCATATTAACCCCAAACATTTTAAAATACATACAATAGGATTAGTTACTATAGAAGTCCATGTATCATGTGAAAAAAGGTTGAATGACCCATTACATGTATTTTATTAGAAATAGTTCTGGCAATGTAATCAGTCTTGGAGTATATAGAAGGAATATGTAAAAGTTTAAAGATATCAAGTATTCCTCAAGCACAAGAGCATTTGGTAAGCAAAATGAACCATATTATCTATTTTCTATATCTCTAAGTGAGAAATTATCTATGCACAAGTCCTAAACTGTGGGTTTATTTAGTTATATTTTAACTGCCCAAGGAACAGCGTTCTCACTTTAATTCTAAAATAAAGTTAAAAATATCAATTGATTCACTAAAAATATTTGTAGATTGCAGATTCTGCCTTGAGAATATGATAAATGATATAAATTCTCACTAGGTGTTGCAACCTTCCCATGCACCTATGAAGCATGTCTTAGAATGCAGCACATTTTATCAGAAAAGCAATTCTTTATGAAAGCTTTCTCAACCTGGTACTCTTTGGATAGGATGAGAACTTTCATGCCAGAATTTCCAGCAGCATGACCACGCTGATTGTATATTATGGGAATTGCAATCTTAATGCATTTGTCAGCTTGTGTTAAGGGTTCTCTATATAATCTTTAGCATGCTACAAATTAGTCCCCTCCCCATATAAACAGCCCCCACTTCACCCTCCGTGCTTCTATACCAACCAAAACAGTGTTACCTGGAGTAATTGACTTGGTTTCCACACAGTTTGGATCAAGTTCATCATGTGACAAGAAGTGTTGAATCCTTTGCAGTGAAACATTTGTCTGGGGAATACATGGGAAAACTGACTAGTTTAATATGAGATGGGATATTCTGAGAATCTTCCCAAGGGGAAAATAGCAGCTCATGGTCACGATGGTTCTTAGTCTATGTCTCAAACTGTTAGGCTGGTGAAGATATTAGACTAGGGCTAAGGAGACCTCTGTTCAGGTCCAGCTTCAGCCATGAAAGCTCATGGGATGCCTCACCAGATGACTCTGGACCAGCCACCATCAAAATTGAAGGAGGGAATTGAAGAGAAAGGCAGCTTATACATTTGAAGAGATATAAATATTGTATTTTATTTAATATAAAACATTATTTTATTTATAAAACTGGAGAGAAAGGCAGCTTGTAAATTTATTACATGGAGTTTGCTGGTACAATGGATGTCTACAGTTCAACAGAAAATATTTGGGTATGATCCAGAGTAGTTCCAGCCTAAACGAGACTGGCAGATTCATTTGACAGGAGCTTGATGTATGCATGCCCGATTTTAGAACAATTTGTAAATTTCTCCATGAGAGTTCGGATCCCCCCTCAGTCTTTTTCTCTAAATGAATTTAACTGAAATAAAAAGGAAAATAAAGCACAAAGGAAGAAAGCAGGGGGCCACTTAAACCTCTCACCTATAAGATTTTGTTGGTATAAAACTGGATTCTCATTTCTATTTTATATTTGTGTATTAACATTTGCTTTCAACTTCCCATTAAATATTATTAGCTAGCTAAAAGACAATCAAATATAGAATATATAAATTTCAATGTCAGCAAAATAAACATATCAGCAGATATCCCCCCCAAATAATGAACACCAACAATAATAACCCTCCACACCAGAGTTTCCTTAGATGTCCAAGTTTCCATAGCAATATTCCAATACCCACCTACCAAAAGGAAAACAAAGAGGAGGTGAATTATTACTCTAGAGTGGAAGTTTAAAATGTTGTGGCCTCATATATAAATATTTTGTTATAGACTGCTGCCTGTTGTTTATTTGCTAGAGCTGGCCAGACTATAGAATCTCTAAGAATATGTTAGTGACAAGTTGGCTACTGAAACAATGATGGTCTTTCCAAGCTAGTTCTGAGTTAGACTCAGAAAAAACTCAGTGGTTGCATTATTTGTGAAATTGGGGTAACATTCTCCAAGTAACCTAGTCAATTAACAATCTGTGAGCATATTTTATAACTAAGTTTTCTGAATGGTTGCTAGAGGCAGTTCTGTAGAAAGTAAGAACTGTAACAGGAGTTGAATTTGGATATGCTCAAGACATACATTGCTAAAGCCCATACGTGATGAGAGTGTTAAGGCCAAAATCCTATTTACAGGGGTTGAGATAGGCAGTCTCACAGTCCTCTTTGCATTCAGTGAAGTCTTTTAAAAATAAAGCACTTGTACTGTTCTTACCTGTACAATGTTACTAATGACCTGAGGAAGCATGTTAAGCGGAAACCTTAAGAGATTAAATAGGGAGAGTGACACAAAGGCTTTCTCTGCATCAAGAACATTATTCTCATCCACAGTGACATAGACAGCAAAAGTGGTCAAGGCAACCTGGGAACCAGAAAGCACAGACAGGTTAAATAACACTTTGAGATTTTACTTTTTAGATCAAAAATTTAAGAATTAAAATTATACTGGATAAAGAAACTATTGTCTGGGGTATTTCTTATATTGCTCTGTTATAAAGAAAGAAAGATGATACAGACCATATACTTCTGCAATAAATATTGTTTAGTCTCTAGAAGGCTGCAATTCATAACAACTGCTCAATGTTCTATAAAGGCCACAGACTGGATTCCAGACCGTTATGGAGAGGGATAGGAAGACTTGCACTTTCTGTTAGGGATACTATAGACAATGTATTTGTGGGGTCCTGGAGGTTTCAAAACAAAGGACATGAAAAGCCCATCCTTCCTCTGTCAGGATGCTATTCTATGAATTTTCACTTATATACTGCCTCAATATGGATGCCGTCAACTAAGAAAAATGAGGAAACTGGAGAAAGAAAGGTGAGGCAGGATTGTTATGGTTTGCCAGGAAGGTCATCTGTGTTGTAATTTCTTCTTTAGTAAAGCAAACTTAAAACAGGCGATTGGGATGGTCACCTCCCACAGAATGGAGGCTCACACTGAAGTTGCTGGAACATAATTCCTATCTTGCCAAGTAGACGCAACATCATCCTAGTTTACAGTATCTACTATATCTGCTAAACAAGCTATCTTCCTAAAGGATGGGGATAATTCTTGAAGATCCCTCCTCCTTTGCCACCCTAAATTATTGGTGATGCAGCTGGTGGCTGAAATTTGGTGGAAGATGGTCACCAAATTTAGAGTTAAGACAAAAACGATAACTTGAATAAATATTTAGGCCAGTTTAAATATAAAA
Source organism: Acrochordus granulatus (assembly GCA_032468055.1). Taxonomy (NCBI): domain Eukaryota; kingdom Metazoa; phylum Chordata; class Lepidosauria; order Squamata; family Acrochordidae; genus Acrochordus; species Acrochordus granulatus. The sequence continues at coordinate 69,890 of JANHZU010002710.1, read as the reverse complement.
CTTATGAATAAAATCGATGTTGAAGTTCAGAAATGTTTTAGCATTTAGCTAACTTTTCAACAGTTTGTTTAAAACATAAGTGCACTTCTGATCAGGATCTTCAAGGGAAAAAATTGGGCAAACAAGGCAGTACATATCCTGTACAGATTTGGGGAGAATTTGGCTAGCCATTGCAAGAGATAGACTATGACTATTGGTAATTCATTTATTTTACTTCCTAATCTAAATTTCTTCAGCATTAATGTGTACTCCTTATTTGTGAGCTTCCCAGGATTACCTGGGTTATCATTTTCAAGCAATTATATATAGGGTCTACTAGCAATGCTATTTTACTTTGATTATCTTAAAAATAGTATCAGAATCTAGCAAAGGAAAAGGCTAGTAGATAATGTTCTTTCTGCTTATCCCTCCTGAGACAGAGGATTACATTTCAGTTGTGACAAACAAAATTTATTTATCAAATTTCTCTAAAATGATAGAGTGCTCTGCTTAGAGACCCACTTAAATCCAGACATCTTTCATTTTTGTCCAACTGCAATTTTTCAGGAAGCTCTTCATCTCTCTCTTCAAAGATGGAATCTATCTACAAATACTCCCTGCATTCCATGAAGATTATCTAAGCTTTCTAAAACTGACCTTCCTTGTACTTGAGCAGTCATAAGAATAGTTATTCTTATATAAAACATACAACAAGACCTACCAGAAATGGTGCACTGATCCATGCAAAGGTTGATATAGAATTTAAATAGGCAGACTTCTTCAAAACCCGAAGTTCATTTTTCCGAATCTCCAGCACTTTTTCTGCAAAGGATGGTTCCCAAGCATAGAGCTTGAGTACTTTTATACCACTTAGAATTTCATTCATTAGCTTAATGCGGGCATCTTTGTAGTGCATTTGTTCTACCTAAACAAATTTAAAGAATATCATTAAACAGTACCTTTTGTACCTAATTGTTCTGTGCTTCTTACATATACAGTGGATTTCCATCAAATCAGACAGGAAAAATTTTTTGAAACTGGTTTTTAAAATATCACACCTTGCATAATGTTAGAAGTAGCTGTGTTGGTTATCAGAAAAATAAGTATACCTACAGATGGTAGGGCACTTGGAAAGGAAGTAAAATTTACACTTGTCATAGAAGAGGACCACTGTTTGGTAGACCAGGAATAGTAAATCATTCAACATTTTCAGTACAAATAGTTTTATACTATTCTACAAGACTAATACTGTATTTCTTTTTACTGAGACAGTAAAAAGACATCTCAACGACACAACATGTGCTTTGCAATCCCTGGCAGGATAGGCTGACTTAAATCAAAGCAATTTAAAGCTCAAATTTAAGTTAGCAAGAAAAAAAAAGATAATTTCATTTAAATGAAGTTTGTTACTGATACAGTTTTATATATCTGCCAGAGAATGATATAAATCACAAATTATATAGAATATAAATATTAATATTTGAGATATGATCAAATTGCACATACATACACATCTTTTTAAAAACAGTGTAAACTGCCAACTGAATTTTCTTTATAGATTTGTATGCTTATATGAATTTAATTATTATTGATAAAATTATTATAGAAAAAATTTAAAAGTTTACATTTTAAAATTATTCTAAAAATTGAAATTCAATTTAATTAAAAATTGATTTTTATTATTTATAAGATAATTTCTCTGTTATCAATCCAAAAACTTTGTATACAGTTTATGTACCCAGTTGGTATCCACTGGCTGCATCCAATTATATCCATAGAAAAGGTAGACAGGGTGGATAGAATTGTTTAACTCTAGCCACTTTAGCAATTGTAGTTTACAAAATACCCTCAATGGAGAGGTTTGTTAAACTCATTTTCCTTTTCAGGTGTATGTGATTTATTTTAATAAGCATTCAAAAGAAGATAAATTTCAAAATGGAAATATTCTATTGGTTTTGTTGCTTTAAGACTTTATTTTAACTTCAACTAATCTTGAAAAATTATGCAAATCACCAGGAAATCCCAAGGCTATAGGCTAGACTGGGAAATTGAAAAATATCCTGAAAAAGCTATGGCAAGCCAACTGTGCACAGCACAGAAACAATGAAGATCATAGTTCAATAAACCAGATAATACAAACAATTGAATTAATTAGATTAGTGACAAGCCATCAGCAAACTAAACACAAGGAATGGCACAGATTTAAAAGAAGGAAAGCAGCTATAAGCAAGAAGTCTCTATGATGAAAGCAGACTGCTCCACTGACCAGCTTGAGAGAAATTGTCCTGCTTTTTTTTCCTTTTTGCATGAGATACATTCTGGGACAGAACTTCTTTAGGAATGATCATTAAGAGACATTTACCTACCTGGAATGCTCTGGTTTTCATAGCAATCACAGCATTAAATGGGATAAGTAAAACCATCACAGCCACCCCTGCCAACACAGAAGGTCCTAAAGCCTTAAAAGAACGTAAAATACATTCATTATAATTCTGATCTCTTGCATTTAAAAATGATGGAAATCATAATTCGTTACTGATCAGAAAAACTTGTATGTTTAAAACCATCAGGAGATCTTGGAAAAGGGATGAAAACATCAGGAATATTCTCACAACTATTTTCTTTTTATCTCTACAATATAGCCAGTACAGAATACAGTGAGATATTAAAACTTCGTGTTTTTGCTTTGCTTGTTTAAAATTTGTCCTTGGCAATTTTTTGTTGGCACTCTAGAGAGAAACATGTTGCAATGTTTACTTTTAAAAATATAATGACAAACAAATATCCTCTTTAGTGGCAGGCAAGGTACTGTACAGAGTTGACAGCAGAACAAACATGTGCCCAGAAAGTTGTTTTTCTGTTTGGTATCACTTTGACAGTAGTGAGTAAACCAGAGATGATAATGGTGCCAAGTGTGTGCCAAAACAATGATATATTTTTAGCTGTTGTGTAGAACTAGCATTTTTATGCTGCTTTTTCCAATTACAAATACTAGCTTTTCAATGGAATGTTTTTATTTATATAGGACTTTTATAATATTATTACCACCCACATTAGAGTCCATGTCAACCACAAGCAATGTATAAATATTTTAATGAACAGTAAGAAGGCAAGTAATGATTCTCTTCTCTGCCACCACATGCCTAAAACCATCTATCTTTTCACTACCACCACCATACCCTCCATATTTCACTTGTGGGTCTTTGAAATTTAAATCTATTGTTACTAATCTCTGTAGGTTATTGTATCGTCAGCAATCATCAATAATTACTTGATTATTCAGAAAGTTTAAAAAAACACATCCTTTACATTTTTCTGGAAGCAACTGGTTATTTGTAAGATGATTTCTTCTACCAGAGTAGTCTAATACAAGGTCAGCCTTACCCAATTAACTTAGTAGTTTTACATAGCGACAGATCCAAAAGAAGGTTCTGTACCTGCCAGAGAAAGTATAAAGCAAGGCATATTTGAAGTGGTGCAGACCACAGCATGTTGAGGAAGGTAGTCAGGTCCATGAATCTCTGGGCATCCACTGACATCAAGTTGACAATTTCTCCAACAGTGGAAGAACGCTTTGCTGAGTTGGTGATTACTAAAGACTTAGGAGATAATGAGAAAAATTAAATCATATAGTCTCCTCTTCTTCCAAAGAACTCATGAAGTTGTACACTGTCCTCCTCTCCATTGTTTAATTCTGAGGAATGATTGGCCCAAGCTTATCCAGTGGACCTCATGGCCAAGCAGCTTTCTTATTAAGTT
>JANHZU010002709.1:130989-147003 GCA_032468055.1 Acrochordus granulatus | reverse complement strand
TAAATCCCTTGTTATTCATTTACTCATTCTTTATTTGTATTTTATTCTTTTATCTCTTTCCCGGTTTTGTTTATATATCTTCTTCAAAATCCTTAATTAAAAAATAGGGAGAGTAGGGAAATGAAGGATTAATGGCACTGCTTGTAGGTTTTCATCCATCTATATTATGATACAATGCTGTTTTGCACATTTCAGGCAATAATTATCCAGAGTATTTTCAATCAAAAAGTGACAGAGCTCTTATGAAGAATTTAAATACTTCAGTTCTAACAAGAGAGTGATATGAGTTTAAGTTAAAAGAGAGGAGAAACTTCAGAACTCCTAAATCAGTTTATAACTTTCATAGTACCTGGTTTGAAATAAGAAAGCAGCATGCTTACATTTCCACTGTGCATATCTGTTCCTTAACTAATATCTTAGGTTGGACTGGAAGATTTAAGCTTCAGGATATGTCCTTGAGTCATATTTGGACTTAAATAATGCAAGGTATGCTTTCCTGAAAACAGTATTCATATAGGCTAGTTCTCCATTCCTGGTTCACATATAACATCAGAGATATTAAAATAACTAAAGCTGATAGAGCAGAAGATCAGTACAAACCAAGGGTATTTTGTGGTAGAAATGAAACAATGAGAAGGAAGAGGGAGGTTCTCCCTTTAATTCTCCAAATAATGGGAGCTCACCCTGTTACATGGTGACACTTCGGTCTCAAACTTGGGTTGCCAATCTTCCCACCGACATGCCCAGTGTCTTAACTGCTAGATCACTGTGACCCACCACATCCCCAAATACATACCCAATAAACCCTCACAACTCTGGTGACAACAATCAAACCAAGCACCTGGATGAGTTCCATATCACCTGGAGGACCCCAGCCCTGCTGGCAAAACCATGTCTTTGGAGCCTTTTGAAAGAGTGTCAAGGTGGGTGCCTATCTTATTTCCACAGGGATGATTTTGTTACTTATACAAAAAGACAGCTCTACTCTTCCACTTTCCACCCAAATTGGAGATCAATACTAAGTATGGGCTCAAGTTTTCTTTTTGCAATGAATTCCTTGTTAAGTGTTGTGCAATTAAGTACAATTCTATTGCTAATCATTTTGCTTTCAATAGAAGAAATATGTTCAGGTGCTGGGAGGAAAGTGAAAACATGAAAAATTCAGAAATTAGCTCCCCCCACCATTTTAGTTTTATTCACAAGACCAGTATTGCCCATGAAAGTCAAAGCTAAAAAGAAGGCATGATGTATTTTGAATTTTCCTATGAAATGTTGTGTCAAACTTATCTACATTAGCCATTTGGGGAACAGTAATGTGGATATCCTGCAGAAATTTAAGCTCTTCAATAGTCCACTGCTTGAACATACATTATGCCTTGGGTTGAGGATAGCCCCACTTACTTTATAAACCCGAGGAATTTATTTCTTCATAATTGTGTAGCTTGCTGTTCTTTAGGCAGTTGCCTTGTTTCAGGAAGCAAGGTATAAAAATAAAACACAAGCCCTTTGTAAACATAACACTTCAACTTTTCTCATAGTATTCACAATCCAGCTCCTGTCCTCATTAATCAACGTATTATGAAATAAGAAAAATTGTAAGCATTGCTAATTATGCAACCACACCAACTTCTTTATTTAGCTTTTGATTAACTTGCCTATAAAGTTAGAAAAAATGCCTTTAATTTTAAAAACATTAGAAAATAGGCAAAATCCTTGAAAATGTAAAAAGATAGTGTTTGAAAAGTCAGATTCAACTCTAATATAACTACAAGAGTTCAATTTTCTTTACTTAGCCAGCTGTCATAATTCAGAGAAAGGCGAGAAAATAATAGGAGAGTCAATGGATTGTTTGGTTAGGACTGAAATTATGCACTATTCTGAAGGAAGGAAGATCAATCTGGTAAAGCTAGATGATAAATATATAACACATGAAAGTTAAAGATGAGTAAAATCTGAATTTGGCTTGCATTCAAATATCTCCATCTTTCTTGAATGGCAGAGCATTTCTTTAAAGATGCAGTAGGGATAGAAACCTGTTTCTTGACTTCTATAGAGTATGGAAATCTTAATATTTAAACTGTTAAGTGTCTTTGCAAAATCTTATCATTTCCTATCACTGATCTATTCTTCAAAACAAATCATCAGTCATATTTATATCTATACAATATATGATTAACTGGTAAGAAACTTAAAAAATACATTAAGCTGAGTCATCTGTGAAATACAGTAAGAATGTGATACAATACTCAGTGAAGATTTCACAAAGATAAAGAAGCAAGGCTAGGACCTCAAAAGCAATTTCAAGCAATAGTTTATGCAGTAAGCAGGAAAAACATCCATTCCTTGTGAAGACTTTTTCAGGATATGAAAAACCTGGCTCAGCACCTGTCCTCAACAACATAGCTGGCTGAGGAATTCTGGGAGTTGAAGTCCACATTAAAATTGCCACGGTTGCACATCTCTGTGTTATACACTTCAGGGTGAAAGTATTTGGCATTTGCTAATTATGAAAAGTATCTATAGGTTTGTTCACTTATTTAACCTACTCTTTAACAGAAAAAGCTCCAGGTTTTTCTGCAGAAGCAAGGAAGTTTTATCAGCAAACTTAATTATTTAAAAGATACGGCATAAAAGGAAGGATGTTAAAGAAGGAAGAGAAAAACAGCAGAGGGTGCATACAACAAACAGCTGAGATGGAAATAGTTTGGGAAGGCAAAGAGGTACAGATGGAAGCAGAACCATCAATACAAGTTTAGCTATCTCCCCTTCTGCAGTACTTCATCTACTAGGCATTATTGTCTGTGTGTCTGCCTTTGAGTCAGTGCTGACTCTTGGCAACTATTAGCACTAGTCCCTGAAAGTTTCTATAAGATTTGGAAGTGGTTTGTCCTTGCCTGATTCCTACGGCTGAAAGAGAAGGACTGGCCCAAGGTGGCTTCATGCCTAAAGGAGGACTAGAACTCACAGTCTCCTGGTTTCTAGCCTGGTGCCTTAAACACTACACCAAACTGGGTCTCACTAGACTTTATTACACAGATTTAAAAATAATGGAATAGACTACCCATGAGACATGAATTCAAAATGGATCTAAGTCTAAATACCCATGTGAAATAAAAAGATTTTTGGTGAAAAAGTATAGAATAAAAAATGTACTTATACATGCAATGAAAAAATTAAAAGTCCTGTATTTAGGGTTTGATGCTTCAGCACATCCCATTGCAGAACTCTGTTAAAACAGAATTTTAACCTCCTGGGGTTTGGTTTGGTTTTATTTCAACCTTACATGTTTAAATTCAATTACTTTGTTTCTTGCACCAAAACCCTTACAGGCTTGGCCAAACATTGCTGGGATTTAGGATCTCAGGTTTTTATTCATTACAGCTTTGGGTGACAAAGAGGCTCTTACATCATCCATTTCGAAGAGAAAGCTTCTGCAGCTGCTTGCATGATAAAATGGGGAGCTGAGTTAGTACTATTATTATTTTAAAATAAAACATTGTTCTTTCGGCGCAATTTTCTTTTAAATTGCAAGCTTCTAGAAAAGGGTAAACGGAACAAACAGAATGGAGCAGTTTTATCTGCTAGGTTTTTATTTTTTTCCTTGGGGAAGAAATAGCCCTATTTCCCTGCATATATTCTAGTTATTAGAGTAATGCAGGAAAAAAGCAAAGTGCACTGTCACAGTAATGGCAGATGGCGTTTTAAAAGAGAGAGAAGAGAAAGAGGATGGGTCAGATTCAAAAAAAGAAAAAAACATTTGTTCCATTTCTGACTTCAGATCATGCTATGGTCCCAATTAGTGCAAAAGCAGCGTGCAATTAAACTGATGGTACGAAAAATGATTGCATTTCCTCCACCAGCTAACGTAGAAAGGACCACTATTTATTTGAGGATAACTGGTCTGGGACATCCTGTCTTATTATTTGAGGCTTTCAGTTTTTGTGTACATGATTACTGGATATCTAGAGCAAGAGAGAGGCCATTCTCAATGTTTACTCCAGTATCTCAGACAGATATAGCCTCTTGAAGTACACTTTCATTTTGAGCCATGTAATGAAGAACTTCAGCATTCAGAGGAAACAGCAAGCAGGACTACATTTTAGCATCTTAAAATATTATTTGTTCAGCAGAAAAATCAGAGGTGTAGTTTGTCATGAAAAGGCAGTGCACGCACAGAAACAAAACAGATTTCTAAGGGGATCTGAATTCTAAATTTAGGATATTAAAGGTTTACTTGATCCGGCATCACCTTCAGTCAAGAGGGTTGTATTCTGAATCCTTTCCAAGGTCATTTTACATAAATGGAGAATGATTTTAAAATGAATTAGAGCTGGAAGTACAGTAATAAACTTGAAGAAGACTGTAGAGTTTATAAAAATTAAAAAGAGAAGAAATGGGAGCTGCAATCTAGGAGGGATTATATCGCACAAGGAACACTGATACACACGTGCTTTAAGGCACAAGCTAGACCTTCATGTGGACTGCAACATAAGATTTATAAAGTGAAATATGTTATCATACAAGAGAGAGAAAAAAGAAGTGTGGTGTAGAATGGAGATATACAAAATCAGCGTACTGGTGTTATTCCTATTTCAACCTTTCAAATTTTGAAAGAAAAATGAAATGGTTCATGCACAGAGATATGCAATGCTTTTGCTACTGCAGGCCATGCTTTCTGAATTTTGGGGAGGGGAAAGAAACCCAGCACTTGAAGGCTGCATAGTATGTGAGGCTGATATCATTGGAATGGCAACAAGAAGGCACTTGAGACTGAATCCATCTGGTTTTACTTTATCAGCAATCAATCAAAAATTCAGCATGAACTAAGGAGCTTCCAAGAACCCAAAAAGAGCTTATATGTAGCCTGCAGTTTGCATCCTTCAGAGAAGCAGTCACCAGAACAGTCCTTTCTAGCATTTCTATGCAAAGTATCTCTTACAATGATAGGTTAAAAGAAAGGGCTTCCACCATATGTTAAAGCCAAAGCAGACTTGTGAAGAAGAAAACAGTCCTTCAAGGAACTTGGCCCCAAATCATGTAGGTCACAAGTAGCCCTTTAAATTATGACCAGCAACAGAGAGATATCCAGTGAAGTTGTGATAAGACCAGCGGTAGAACCTTCCTCTAATTGGCCCCAATTGATAGCCTGATCCCAGCAGGGTAGAACAATAGAATTTCCAAAATGCTTTTCACAGGTAGAATCATTTAAGTACAGTTTCAGTAGCAGAAACAGGTAACATTTTATATTTTATTACATTATAACATCTCTAGGAACTAGTAGTTTGCCTCTAATTTTAGCTATTTGCATCTACAATTGTCTATTGTCAAAACTTGGACATTAAGGTTCGGTGTTCAGTTCAGGAATATGTCAAATATTAAAGCTATTCTTTCAAATATATTGTATTTCCATTGGCCTAGACTGAATTCTTTGTAAACTGTCTTTGGAGTCTGGATAAGCTTTAGTTTGTTCAGTTTTATTCAGGCAATGATAAACTGGCCCCACTAAGTGGGAATGTATTAATTTGGATTCATTTGGACTTCAGCGGAATGGAAACATAAAAAAGTGTATCTCGGAAGAATTAAGATATCTATAAATAATCTTGATACCTATCTATTGCAGTGTACTCATCTGAAAGACAATAAAATTCACACTGAATTTACATGTTATTGTTAACTGAGAAATCTCACCATAAGGAAAGAAATTTTGATAGTGCTACTTACAATGAAACAGACACATCTATAGAGACTGATGACAAGGTACGTGACAATGTGGCTATACATGCTGCTGTTCTCTTAAAACATTTGAATGAAAATTCATAGGAAGAATCTATGCTTTTTGGAATTTTCTCTCTTTGTCAAAGATTTATCTGCCTGGTTTGCTAGAGAGGCTCTTCTGCATGGCTCTAAGATTATCAAAAACCCCTAGAGATGGATCTTTTTGATCAAGGTTTTCAATTGATTCTCAGTCTGTTGGTTTTACAGCTTTATTTAAATGTTTATTTTAAAGGTGAGTTGACTTGCATGTTAGTGTAAATAAAAAACATAGTACAAATCCAATAAATAAAGATAAATAACTTTTCACTAGTTTTTTTTTAATTTTCCCTTAAGCAACTGTCTTTAGTTAGATTTCTAGGTTGCTTCTTTCTGTGAAATTAGTTCAGTTTGGTTCCAAGGATGCAGGGACATTTCTATGTTATCTTCCTGCCACAAACACCACATAAAAATAATCTCAGCATCGATTTTTCTGTTGCTCTCTGTTCCTACAAGGGAATGCAATAATTATGAAAACAATACTGTATCTCCACTTAGTTATAATTTACCATTATACCACAAAAAGCAACAACAACAAACCCAAATAAACCACCTATGTAATAGAAACCACCCATGTAGATGTGATAGTAGATTTATGTATTGAAAAAAGATCTGTCATAATCAAGACGAAAAATCAGCAAAAATGTTACTTTTTATTCTGAAAGTCAGAATGCAGCCTCCAAATTTAAAACACTTCTGCAATACTATATCATATCATCCAAACAGGAACTAGGAAGCCACATTGTTTGTTTGAAATGTACTCCCAGCTACCATGATTTGGAAATCATAGCTTACAAACTTAACATTCAGTAAAACCAGCCAGTTTTGGCTTATTCAACAAACTACTGTTAAATTAACCGTAACTTAGAACTGAACTGAAAGCTCCTTTGTGCCAAATTTAACTTAGCTTTAAGTCAAAGTCATGAGTGAGTTTGGCTTGATGAGTTCCACTGGCATAACAAACACTGCTATAGATTCTCGTGGAACATGAAATATTTATCCAGCCTTGAATTGTTCTTATAATGGCTGGCCAAATGCCAAAGAAAGAAGGATATGAAAACAAAACTGCCTCAATGAATAAAAATAATCATTTCTTACCAACTGTCTTATTTACTTGTTATTGTGGATTTCTAGTGTGAATCATTTTTTTAACTTGTGCAATTAGTACATCTCTATTAGAAAATGTTTCTATCAGGGCTTCAACTCCCTGTGGTTCCACTACCTGAAAAAGGAGTGACAACAAAACAGAAACTGAATCAAAACAGAGAGCTACAACAGTAATACAAAATAATGAACACAGTGGGGGTCTAGGCAGGTCTCCAATTTCGGTAGTTCAGTTTACATCCGCTACTGTTGATGTTAATACTGTACATTGATTTGTTTTGGGATAAGAATTTACTAAATCTAATCAGGTGAAGATACTCTCTCTTTACTATCTTGTAGGGGCAAAAAGCAATAGCAAATTGCGATAATAAAAGGTTAATTTGGTGAGCCAAGAATCAGAAGTTGTCACATTAGAGAAAATCATGCTATAAACTTTCAGCAAATACTTCCCAGTCTAAAGGCTGAGTATGGCCAAATTTCCATTGAGTTGGAAAGGCTAAAAGAAAAGGCTAGAATATAATCCTTGGAACAGACATATCTTAATATCTCTCTCTCTCTCACTCATTGTTTTTCTCTCCATAGTTTCCTATATATGGGCTGAAGCAATAATTCTAACTTCATTGCTGTGCTTGGTATTAAATCTGACATAAATTTTATTCAATACATACAAGAGATTTAGGGTTTCAAATACATTTTAAGGATTAAAAAAAATAAAAGAAGCAACTTCCATGTTCCAAAAACAGGATGGGGATAAAAGTCTAAATCGCTCAAATTCTATAATCAACCAACAATGAAATATTGAGCTTCTATTGTTAGAACCTGTGGTCTCTCTCAAAGATCCCACAATCAAAAGTCCTAAACTATGTGTCACATGCAAACATAGTCCTAATTGCCTTAAAAAGGCAGCCACATCTTACAGATGGAGAATTTGAAGAGGAAAAACTATAGATGGAGAAGACTTTGGAACATCTAGTTGCTGATGTTGTCACGCAGTAAAGGAAAATCTGAAGAAACAGAATTATAACGGAAACAAAGAATGTAAGAAGCATGGAATTGTATACTTTTACTCAGATCATATTCTTTACAACTCAGGATACATACAAAAAACAAAAAGAAGGAATGTCATTGCTTTTCAGTCAGAAAGAATACAGCAAAGTATAATTGTTTCCAGTATGACCACTAATATCAATTGGACTTCACAGATCTCTTTTAATATGTTATTTATGTTTATGTTTCAAGCACTAATGCAAAAGAAGAGAAAGCTGGCAGGTTTTATTGTCAGGTTCAGTCTAAAATCAATGGAACATGCAAGCACGATGTGCTGCTTTATCAGTGGAGACTAGACTGTCAAAGCTGGAAAGAGTAAGGAGATAAACTTAGTTGGACTATGTGGCCTAGGAAACAGAAATGAAGCAGGAGAAAAACATTAAGTTTTTGCTAATCCAAATCTTCAACCAAAATGTCTATACTGTACATACTGAAAAGGATCAAGGCAAACTAGACTCACAATATTCCTTGCCGTATTGTTATATTGTTCATAAAAATAAATCACAGAAATATTTTATAAAGTTCTGTATGATACATTTATTCCACTGAAATAAAGCATTCATTCAGCAATAAAAAAACCTTTACTTTGGCTGTATTCCTAATTGAAGCAATTAACAGTAGCAAGTTTGTTTTGCCTGGTTAGTGATTCTTTTTAGCCAACCAACAAAACATCCTCCATCACATTGCCTACCCCCTCACAATCATTTTGCTTTTGAACATTTTAAAGGCCCACGTGTAATTTAAAATATTGGCTAGATTTGCTATCTATAGATTATGCTATTACCAAATTTCTATATAAATCCTGCTCTGCTTTACAGAAGACATTGACATATTTGTAACAGTCACATTCTGTTACTCCATTCCAAAGTGGGGAGATAGGTGGTGGAGTCCTAGGTGCTCTCTGAGCTTGGTTATTCTTTTGCAGACATTTCATTACCAAACTAGGAAACATCAACAGTGCACTGATGCTACAAATACTTTCTTCTATTGGAGACAGATTGATTAGGCTGATGCCTACACACAAGATTAGAGGTGGGTTCAAATGCTTTTCCTCCAATGTGATTAATACCCATCTGCAGTTTACACAAGACAAAATTTAGACAAAAGAATAAAGGGACACATACAGGACTCTAACACCAAGTAATATTAATATAAAGTATTTCCAGGACACTCCATAAAGCAACTGCTTTAAAAAAATAGGACTTCACTGCACCTTTGAGTGAGAAATTGAATCCACATAGATCAAAAAGTTTCAGGCAATCTCAGAAGGTCTCAATAAACATAATAGGTTTTTAACACATTTACACATTTCAACACATTACAAGTGATAAACTGCAATCTTTCTAACCTGTAAGCTGCATCTGCATAACTGACCTATCTTCCTCTCCTTTGCTCCCACTTTGTCCCAAGTGTATAAATCTGATGAACTGAATTGCAGCTCAAAGTTTATGCCTCTCATTGAAATATATGATTTGGAAAATGTGCTACCAGTCTTCTGACTTCAATCCATTTCCAAGAGTCTCTGCTGAACTTGCTCCATAATACCGTATTACATTTTGAAGAGGACTGAATTCCAATGCTATTACTTTTATAATGAATTTGCAGTGGGAGATGGGTGAATTTTTTGAAGATCTGAAGAGCATAAGAGGATGGAGGATAGAAAAGGAAGCATGAGAACTTTTATCTGTTACCAATCACTCAAAAATTCCTTGATCTTTCAGGTTTTATCAATTATCATCTAGAAGACGTATAAAAATTACCTAAAGAGTAAACTCCTCCTCCTACAAAAGTGACAATTCAAGAAAGTTTGAGATAAAGCCAGAAAGAAGCTTCAAAAGAGGGAGTCTACACAATTATATTTAAAAAAATAAATTGTTGTATGTTTTTGATTAATAGTAAAAAAAAAGGTAAAGGTTTCCTCTGCAAGCCTTGACTGACTCTAGGGGTGGTGCTCATCTCTGATTCACAGCTGAGGGAGTAAGCATTTGTCTGGACACTTCTGTGGTCATGTGACCGGCATGACTATATGCCAAGGGCGCAAGAGCATAGGTGTTTCCTTTCACACCTTAATTAGGCAGCATCTATTTATCTACGTACATTTTTACATGCTTTTGAACTGCTAGGTTGGCAGGAGCTGGGGCAAGTAATGGGAGCTCACCTCATTATGTGATGGTGCTTGGGTCTTGAACTTCTGGCCAACAAGTCCAGTGTCTTAACCGCTCAGCAACCGCAAATACTGAATTCATATTTTTACCTTACTATGTCTTATGCTACTTGTTCTATTACTAAGCAGTTTACTGTTTATCGTTGTAGAGTTTTTAAACAGTAAAAATAAATAATCTCCTAGAAACCTCCATTTATTTGATGAATTAAACATGAAATAATGAATAAATATGGAACAAACTAGACCATAAAGGGAAAATCCAGACTTGATTTAGAGTATCCCAACTTTAAGTTTTATTGTTTTTTCTTTTTTTTTGGACCACATGTATTCAATCTTTTACCACTGTGGAACTCTTTTACTTACAATAATTTATTAATATTTCATAGGTTCTATTTGGCAGTACATATTTGAAATCAGGCCAGAAAGACAGATTGACCTTATTGCAATTTTTATTATGGTCCGCCACCTAGAGGAAATATTTGGGAGATGCAGATAAGTGAGAACAATTCTGAAGCATTTTCCCACTGCTTTTAGAATCCGTCATTTTATAAAACAAGGATAACTGTATTTACAAGGCAAAGCAGAATGGTGATTTGAAATAAACTAACAAAATGGTAGCAAGGCTCAAATGTATTGGATGGTGATACAAAAGTAAAGATCCGTGTGCAGACAGACTTTATAAACAAGTTGCTGGATCATAGTTTGATACACAAAATAGAGGTGTGTGTGAAATAAATCATCGCTCCCCACATAATGCAGAAAAAAAAGTCACATCAGTAATGTAGCATATAAGAAGTTCAAATCATTTTGCAATCTACAAAGCCAACAAAATTGACAATTTTTATTATGTTTTTCAGCCTTGGAAAGTAGCAACAACAAACTCACAAGCTATCTACCTGGTGAATCATTATGCTGAACTTGGGGACTGTATTTGGATCAGTAGATTTTAAGCTGTAGGTGCTTGCTTTTGACTAATCGCCAAGGCAGGTATTGTTCCTATTTTTGTTTCTATTTTACAGTACATACAAGCAACTTTGACTGCATAAATGCCACCTCTCTAAATATCATACATACACACCAAATTTAAGACACATAAACAATATACCATTTTCTATTATTTGCTAGCTTTGAGTGACAATCTTAACAAATGCTTTATAAAATTGTATTCATAAATACCATAAATGGTATTTACTATCTTCTTTGTAAAACCCCCACCACTATTTCACTTAGGCATTCCTTAATATCTTCTTTGTTAAAATGGTGTTCTCACTGGTTTGCAGCATGCTTGTTCTTAGTTAAAAAGAAGTTTTAAAAATTGGTTATAGCACGGAGCTGGTAGGCTGTAAAAGAAGTGTCACCAGGCACAATTATTCCTATAGATATTTTATTAGAGATAGTAGGAAAATAAAAACAAAAGATACCAATGTTTTGTCAAATTGACTCTAAATACTGCATGTAGCACATTTTTGGGATGTTAATAATGGCTACTAACCAACAGGAGGCACTAAACATCTGGCTTCATATTTATTGGGAGTCATCAGGAACAAATAGTCTCCATATGTGCAAACTCCACCAGGATTGGAATTCAAGGGCCTGAGCATTTTGCATAACTGAAAGATTTGTTAAACTACATAAGCCTTCCTCAACAAGAGTGGTCCTGACACTTCTGCTAGGAGGTCCAGTCACATAAAAAATCCAGTAGCTCTCTAAATGTAGTCTCTGTAACACCAACTTTTGTATCAAATAGTGATTTATACAGTATTCTGTAAAATTATTCACCCCTTATGTTACATTTCAAAGACTCATTTAAGTCAAGTAACGAAAAAATAAATCTACAATAACACCTTCCTTTAGGAAATCAGGACTGCTTTTAATATATAGTACTGTATTGCATTTTAAGGATACATGTCAACAGTTGTTTGAGAAAACTATGTACCATTGGAGATACATGCAGCAAAGAACCAGAATTAGCTGGGGGTTACTGATATATGCCAAATTAGGATTTATTTGATACATTTTGGAAAATGGTCCATGGTATGCTGCTTGGGAATTTAACTCTTCATCAAGTTAACAAGGTTTCCAGGAAGGTGAGGTTAAGCTAATAATAAGTTACAGATGACAAAGATTAGGAAGGCAGCAAAATAAAATAATTTTAGTGTCAGAGGCTGAGTCAGTTCTTCTCCTAGCCACTCCTTAAATACTTCCTTATGAGGGTGGAGAAGTTGTATTGCTTGTTTCTTAACACAAGTGAAGGCATTACTCCTGGAAAAGACAGCCATCTCAAAAGCAAATCCATATTCTACGCATGTAAGTCAAATCATCCTTTGACTTCAGTATGGCTTACATATATCTTGAGACTTAAATGTTTGTCCCCAAACATCTAAACTGAAAATCTGTCATTTAAAATAATAATCTTGAAGAGACCCTAGAGTGAAACTCAGTTCCTAAACGACAACAGTTGTGTAGTTTTCTTGTAATGTTACAACAGCAATTAACTGATCACTGCTTTCTTCTGATTTTTTCCCCATCTAGCCTACAATCCTAGGATTTCTCAGTCAAAATATACCATCCAGCTATTAATCAGGACTGACTTCTAAGCCTTTTTATTGTCTTTTTATTGCCTGCTTTGTATGAAAGTTATAAATTCCTCCCATCTCTCATCATTCAATTTTGAACTGTTTTCAGAAGTTACACCAGAAATAAATGTCCAATTGCCTTTTTGGGAAAAACATTTTTTGCACTGTTTTGCAAATTTTGCTACAGAACTGACCTTGTTTAATTTTCAAGATCAGCCAAGGTTGGATTAGTGCTGCCATCTGCTGAGAGAATGACTTTGCTGTATAACAAGGTTTTACCTTAAGGCACTGTTTCTCAATCTTGGCAGCTTTAATTTGTGTGGTAAAATTACTCTTTTCCAAGCATATCATCTATTTTATTTTTATTAATCATACTTTTAAAAAAATCTGAAAGGAACTGCACGAGTGCAGTGAAACTGTATGCCCTTACTTCAACTCTCCCAAACCAACACTTTGGAGAAGAAAACCTTGATTTGGAGAATTTTGATCAAAAGAACTTCTACAGAACAACAAAACATCAAACTCTACAAGTCTTCATGCCTTTGTTTTCAGAAAGTTATCCACTACTCTTCTGATTCTAAAAAAGAGTAATAATTTATACATTTCTTCATAAATCTAGACTTCTTTCCCCCTTGAAAAAAATGGCTATAAACTGGCTTCTTACACCAATGCAAAAAATAAAATAAAATAAATGACAATGTCATAGGGCTGTCTTGGAAGGAAACCCAAAAAGGCCATGCTAATCTATATTTCAATTAAACTTTTTTCTTTTAGCCTTCTTGTGCTACTACAAATGATAACCTTCTTAGGATCCTCCCCACCAAATGCAAATAGTGAATGCTTCCTACCCACCCGTTTCTAGAATAAAAATATCATTTATTCACAGCAACAACTACTACTTCAGGAGTTGAAAGAAAGTAACTTTTTTGTTTATATACACTGACAAAATGTCTCTGTTCTTTGTTTATATACATTAACAAAATGTCTTGATAGTTCAATCCCAACAACCTAATCCTCAAAGTACAGTATTTTAAAAGGAATGCCATCTCATTATGGTCATGGAAAACAACCAGTGTTCCCTTACTTTCTCCTCTCCCTGCCCCCAAAAGGTAGATTTTTCTATCAGATGGATGGATGGATGGATGGATGGACGGACCAACCTTCCTACCTACCTAAGTCCTTGCGTATCTAATCAGGCTCAGCCAATAAAGTATCTGAATCTATTTAATGGATTTATACACCTGCTCATCTCACATATGTGATTCTGGGCAGCTCACACTATTAAAAACAATAGAAACATACAAAAATGTAGAAATGATAGCAGCTGGAAAAAATGCTCAAAAAGGCACACTCCAATATTCTGCACAGTCAGGCCGCAGACTCCATCCCACATGGGGGACCCCAGGCTCGGGCACAAGAACCATGACCTCGGGGCCTTATGGAAGCCCAGTAAGGATGGAGCCAATCTGATCTTGGAGGGATGGCATTCCAGAGGCTTTCCTCCTGGGCCTTGCCAGCCAACACTCCTTAGCTGGCAGGATGCCTGTCCTTCCAAAACAGATAAGGCATGTAGATGCAAGCAGGGGGAGAGAGTTTTGTTAAGTAAGCCAAGTTTTTCTTCTCCTTGGATAAAGGGCTTGCAAACTTGATGGTATCAAGGGAAAAATCTTGGGAGACGAAGCCAGGAGATGCTGCCAAGGAAATAGCCAGATAAGAGACAGCATAGCCCACAGCTGGATTGTAGATGGGGCAAGCGGCTCAGAAGAGACACTCCCAAGTTTCTCTGGCTGTAAAGGAGACATTGTGGGGGAAGAACTGTACTTTCACACTTGCAAGATTCTGTCAATGTAGCTCTACAGTAAAATAGACTTAGCACATTTGATTGTGATTCCCATCGGGTTTACCCTGCAAGGCTGACACAAACTACCAAAGTTATGCCAAGAACATTACTAACCTTAACATGCTGGCTGGCAAGCCTTCTACCTTTTTTACAGGAAGGATAAAAAACACAGATTCTTCTTCTTTGGGGCCTACAAAAGCACAAAATAATGCCCTAGTGAGTCATAATTTCACTCTTAGCAATATCAATTTGGGGTAGCCCCAGGAAAAGTAAAGACTTGCATTGAACCCTGCTTGGGGTGATAGGTCTACAAGGTATTTGGACATCAAAATGAAATGGTCTACTACTGCTTTTTTCAGGGACATTTTATAGCTTTCTAGACAGGCTTAGGGATTTTTCTTCTAAAGACTGTATATCCAAATATTAGCCAGGGTGCTTGTGCATGTACATTTTTGGCACCTGTGTAATTGTACACAAAGTCCAAGATGTATATGGAATATGTAATATTCACACCAATAAACACAGCTGTGTCTTCATGTCTCTCTTTCCCTCTCTCTCAGCCCAAACCACCGCACAGGGTGGTTGTTGTCGGAATAACAGGAGGCAGGAGTATTTGGCATGCTTGCTGCCTCAAGTTATGTGTAAATATTAAAAAAGCAGAATAAAAATATAATCTCTCTTCCTCTCCCAAGCCTTCTGGATTAAAATAGCATAGAAGCATAAATAAATAGTCTTCGGAAATTGGCGGCATAGAAATAAATGTATTAAATAAATGAATAGGCACACAGAGATATATATTTTTATTTTTGGGCCCCCAACTCCCAGCAACTCAGGGCTCTTTCTATTTATTATTTACTAGGACTTATATGTGCTGTGTGTGTATGTTTATACATACACACGTGTGTCTAGAGAGAGTGTGTGTGGATGCAAATATACATATACTGTATATATACTGTGTGTATGCTATGTATGTATGTATCCATATACCATTTTTTTACAGGTACAATGTACTGAATACTTCGCCCTGTGTAGGTCCAGAGCACCTGGAGATGGGGAAAGCCTAGTCTCCTGCAGGGAAAATGGGGGAACAAACAGAAATAATTAAATCAATTTAAAACTGACCCCCCCCAAAAGCCCCATATCGCCCTCGCAGGGGGGTTGCCAACGCGGGCGGGTTAGGGCTGCCGCCTTCCTCCTGCCCCGGCCTACCTCGCCAGGCTGTCGTGAGAGGGAGGGAAGCGGGAGGCCTCAGCGTCCCTCCCCTGCAGGCCACGGCTGGGCAGGGCCGGCCTCGGCGTGAGCGTCGTGCCGGGCGCAGGCCGCGGCCTCCTTTCCCCGCCTCTTCCGAGAGCGGCCCGCCCGCCCGCACGTCCCTCAGGCCCGCTCGTCGCCCCCGCGCGGCCGGAGGCTCCCCGAGGCTTCCTCCGCCCGGCTGCCCGTCCGCCCGCGCCCCGCTCGGCTCTCGCTCGGGC
>JANHZU010002709.1:99871-115655 GCA_032468055.1 Acrochordus granulatus | reverse complement strand
GCAAAAATGGTTGTAAAATTGGTGACTCACATGATGACTCACTAATAACTGAATCATGTAGCAATGGAAGTTCTGGTCCCAATTGTGGTTGTTAATTGAGGACTACCTGTATTCATTTAAAAGATTGACACATTAATTTGAAACTAAATAAAAAAATAGACCTAATTGAGGAGCTTGGTTGAAAAATTACATTTTTTCAATGTTTGTATACATGGATTCTTTCTCTTGTTTTGTTTTGTAACAGATTGAGGGCCAAGGCCATGGTGCAGTATTTGACTGCAAATTCTCCCCAGATGGTCAGCATTTTGCTTGTACAGATTCACATGGCCACCTCTTACTGTTTGGCTTTGGGTGCAATAAGTACTATGAAAAGGTAAGACTGAGCACTTTTCAGAGCTTTATATGCACTAGAAACAAGCTTAGCATGTGCATGATATAATTCAAATTAAACTGTTAAAAATATTGTAGACGTATGGGCATGCTTGCTCTTATGGCTCCAATAGATTACTTTTGTCATTTTTGATTTGTGATATTTGTGATAATTCAAGGACATTCCTTCCACTGACATGTTTTGGATATGTTGGATTACAGATTCCACAATCTTTGTCAGTGGTACATTGAATTGGTCTTAGAACAAATTGATTATAAAAAAAGAAATGCAATGTAATTCTCTCTCCTGAGGAATTGTTTCGGCTATTAAGATCTTAACACCTGTGGCTTTTGAAATTGTATATACTACTATTCACATGTTTCAGAACTCCTCTTTGTATGGCAAGGGCAAAAATTATCCTTGTTACATAAAAACAAAACTCCTTGAAGTTTATTTTGTTGTACCTATACATATAGATGATATGTGGTTTTAATTAAATTGCTCCTTTGAAGAGAGTCACTTTGTGCTTAAAGAAGTATAAAACTTGACAAATACATAAATTTGAATGTTTGGATGAGCCCATGGTGAAACTTCCCAACCTTCAGATAATTTCTATTCTTAAAAAAAGATGGCATGTTAGATTAGAACATTAATCTGTGAAATGTGTTGTATGAATAGAGTTGACACTTATTCATATATATGCACTCTTTGTGTCTTGTGCAGATCCCAGATCAGATGTTCTTCCACACAGATTATCGCCCACTAATCCGTGATGCCAATAATTATGTGCTTGATGAACAAACCCAACAGGCACCACATCTCATGCCTCCCCCCTTCTTGGTAGATGTGGATGGGAACCCTCATCCCACAAGATACCAGCGACTGGTGCCAGGGCGGGAAAATTGTAAAGATGAACAACTTATCCCTCAACTGGGCTATGTAGCAAATGGTACATGATTTCTAATATTGCTGAAGTGATGTAGCAGTGATAGCAGTAGTGGTATAGCATCATCTATGTCTCATTTGTGGTATGATGTGTGAAAATGGCTCATAGATGGTAACATGATTATTGGTAGTCATCATGGCCCAGTTATAATACTTAATTAAAAATGTCTGTTCAGTTTGGACACTTGGAATGTAATACGGGTGGTCCTTGACTTACGACCAATCACTTAGCAATTTTCAAAATAACAAAGGTATTTACAACCCAGTTTCAAAGTTGCAACAGATCTCCTCCCACAGTCACATGACTGCATTTCAGGTGCTCAGCAACTGTCCCGCATTTACAGCTGTTTGTAGCATCCCACAGTCATTTGACTGTAATTTACCATGTTTTTGCCAAAAACCAACATTTACTTCAAGGTTTTGATAGAAGTGCCCCACAGTGAACAATAGATATGCTTAATGACTACAGCTTTCACTTAACAACCATAGTATTCACTTAAAGACCACCACAAGAAAGGTTGTAAAATTGGGTCTGGTCATGACTGTCACAATTTACAACCGTAATGGGCAGGCTCCATTATAGTCGCCAAGGACTACCTGTATTGCTTTAGGATCAAAGTCATAAGTCGACGACTACCTCTATTGCTTTAGGATCAGCTGCTCTTTATCCTAATGCCTCCCATGCTATAGCAGTATATATGGGACATAAGATGTTTTCTACTGAATATTTTTAATCAGTATGCAGCGTGCTGTATTTTTATACTGTGGCCTATTTATTATTATCATTACTATTCAGAATAACTTGCAAAATTAAAGTTTAGAATTTCTGAGTATTAGCATGCCATTGGCAGACAATTGTTTTGATTTATAAATAAAAGAACAAGTGAGATTTTATCAGTCAATTTTAGCAGTTGATTTAGTTTCTTAATAGAAGTGTAATGGTGACTTTTGCAACAAATTGCAGGAGAAAATAATGGTAGTCTCTTTCAGCAAACAGAATAGTGTAGTTGAAAATAGGAGTGTTTGTTTGCATCTGGTTTAACTTTTGTGGGCTAGATCTAACGAGAATCTCTGTAGATAAATTTATAAAAAGAAGATAGCCAAGCCTGTGAATCAAGGCATCAAAAACAAAAGGTCTGAGCAAATATGATCAACTTTGAGTGGGGAGTGGGGAGGACCAACCTTTTTAACTTGTGAGTTGTGAGGATGTTTAAGGGGTGGAATGGGGGTCTTTTTTTAGGATCCTGAAATCAAGCCATGTTTTCTATGATTGTGGGGAGAGCTGTGAGGGGCAGAATTGAAGCTCTAAGCCTGTACATGTTAAGGAGCCTATTTTGCCCCTGAAATCTCCAAAGCTCCCACCTTCCGGTGCTCTGACCATCCAGAAGGTCAGTATTACTGGTTCCTCTCTGCTTACCCTATCTTACCTGATCTTGCAAAGGTGATGGTGAGGTGGTGGAGCAAGTGATCGGGCAACAGACCAACGATCAAGAAGAGAGCATCCTTGATGGAATTATTAGAGAGTTGCAACGAGAACAAGATCTCAGAAGGCTCAGTGAAAGTGAAGCTCCTCCAAACCGTCCACAGAACAGATTATCTTCTGTTAACAGTAAGAGTGTCCTCCTCCCATGTTTCTAGAGGAATGTAGAAAATCATAACTTTCTCTACTGTCCTTTTAATAAAGCAACAGTAGTTGAGGGTATGCTTAGCTTTGTGTGTTCTGATTTTTTGTTTGTTTGTTTTGGCAGTTTTGAGAAGCCCAAGCTTGGAGATAGCTTCCCCTACAAATGTTGGGCTCAGACGGAGTGGTCAGATTGAAGGTGTCCGGCAGATGCATCACAATGCACCAAGAAGTCAGATGGCCACAGAGAGGGATCTTATGGCGTGGAGTAGGAGAGTAGTAGTAAATGAGCTGCCTCCTGGAATTAGCAGGTAAAAACTGGTTTTGTCAAGGAACACGTGGGTTGGGGGTTCACTTAAAACGTTCCTTAAGATTTCCCCATATAGATAGCGCTCGACTTATGATCATTTGTTTAGCAACTGTTCAAAATTACAATAGTGCTGAAAAAAATAATGACCAGTCCTCGCACTTATGACCATTGAAGTGTCCCCACAATCACATGATCACAAATTGAGGGCTTGGCAACCAGCATGTATTTATGACAGTTGCAGCATCCTGGAGTCACGTGATTGCCAGGGGCCTTCTGACACACAAAGTCTTTGAGAAAAGCCAGATTCTCTTAAAAAGACCATAGCAGAAAAAGTTGTAAAACCAGGCACAGTCATTTTACAAATGCCTCGCTTAGCAACAGTCCCAATTGTGGTCATAAGTCAAGGACTCTCTGTATAGATAAGTGATACAGTCTCTTCAGCATCTTGTGAAATTACAGGATTTTTTCTTCTAGCTAGACAAAAACTAGACACTGGTGACTCCTCCAGATTTCTGTTTAGAAAAGTTTCTCCTTCAAAGCAGCAAGTTAAGTAAGACCACTCAGCTGTTGCAAGCCATTTCCACTTCAGTTGAGGGCTGCAGGAGACAATAATGGGCTGCAACTCCTCACCCCTTTTGTTGAGAGCTGCTGAAGTTACAGCTCCACCGTTCACATTGGTGGAGTTAGCAGCGTCTTCCCGTTAGATAGAACCAGCTGGTGGTAGAGGAGCCAGCAACTCACGTTTGGCTAGCAAGGACAAGGTTGGACTCCTGCCCAGGCAAATCAAACTTCTCACCTGGAACGAATGTCCACATGGATCCTGGGGAATCCATGCTGCTTGGGGAATTCTGGGAGTTAAAATCGACACATCTTAAAGTTGATTTAGGCAGTTTGAGCAGAATGATTCAGCCCTGGGCAAATAGTGAAATTACTAGTACTCCTCCCTAAAAGAAAATAGAAAAAGATTTTGAAGCAATTACTATATAGTTGGAAGTCTTAGAAAAAATTTGGACAATAATCCAAGTTTATTCTTTTTTCTTAAAGAGTTCAGGAAGAATGCCGAGCAGCCAAAGGTGACTTGGAAATTCAACTGTATACAGTTGAAAAGAAGAGAAAGCCATCCTACACTTTGCAGAGGGTGAGGACTATTTTCAAAAAAATGTGATTTCTTCCAGGTACAGACTCTCTTTACTAGCTGGCTGTAAATTTAGCCATTCCATATATGGATCAATGCTAGGGGAATAACAAGAAAAGTTACCGATTGTTTGGTGTTAGGAGAGTTTATGGTAGAAGCCAGGCATATGGAGAAAAGCACTTTATTTGAATAAAATTATATTTTATAATTCAATAATTTAAAAATAACCAGATGTATCTGAATTAAACAAAATTGTTTCAAATTCTGTGTGGAGAAGCCTACAGAACATCACTGGCTATGGGAGTCCATCACCCTCTTCATCAACTAGCAAATGACCTGAATATGTTCTACTGCAGGTTTGAGAAACAGCCATCATAACCTACCGCTAATTGTTGAGAAGCCTATAATTTCCCAAGGCTTGAAGTGGACAGCTAACAGTAGTACCATTATTAAGAAGGCACATCAGAGGATGTACTTCCTACATCAGTTCAAGAAGTTCAACCTGCCTCAAGAGCTGATGATATAAATCTACAAAGGAGTTACTGAATCTGTCCTTTGTGCATCTATTACTGTCTGGTTCTTTGTACATCTATCAGTCTGGCAAATATGCAAGATGGGTACAGACTCCAATGAACAGTCAGGAAAGAGTAACTGCAGCTAGCCCTCCCTCCATGGACCTGTATATTGAAAGGGCCAAGAGAAGGATAGAGAAGATATCTGCAGAGCCCTCTCACCCTGGCCATAATTTGTTTGAACCTCTTCCCTCTGGATGGTGCTATACAGTATTGCATACCAAAACAATTAGACACAGAGAGAGTTTTTCCCCTTTGCCATCATTCAGTTGAATACCTGACTCATGCTATAAGACAAGACACAAAGCGCAAAGAATTCTACATTAACCCAGAAGTTCTACCTAATGTGTATATACATACTTATCAATAGATCGTGGTTCTACTTCTACACTTTACTGTATGCCTTTTCTATTGGCCAAATACTTTGGATGCACACTTTACTGTTAAACACATAATTTCATTTGTTTATATTATTATTTTATTTACTGTTGTCTTGCAAGTATACTGAGAACTGCTGTACCAGAGTCAAATTCCTTACATGTCTAACCATGCTTGGCCAATAATAGTACCTGAATCTGAAATAGAAACGCAAGTTCTATTCATTCTCAACAAAAGTTTCCAAATTTGTAGTTGTAGTTTATGTTTCCCCAAGAAAAGTACTTCTGGAATCTGAGATGCTGCTCATGCTATAGATAGCTATGTTCAAAATCATAAAGACTTGGTTTATCTTAAAACATTTCTTGCAGCAAATGCTGCACCGAAATATGAATTTCTGTCTCCTGTTTTTCCTGGTTATTTTAAAAGAGTGATTATCAACCTGGGAGTGGACGAGCTTTGCGCAGAAACCAACGCAGACGGCAGCACGCTTATCAAACTCGATCCACCATTGAGCGTCACTCTCAAAGTGCAAAGAGAAGTTCTCATGCTCAGGAAGACTCAGAGAGCTCCTCAGAGGTGAGACAACCAAGGCTTGTTCATTGGTTTCTTTTAGTGTGTGATTGCCTAAGGTTCTTTTGTTTTCCTATTTTGTTTAAAATATTAAACAGGTCGTCCTCGACTTATGTCCACAATCTCTGTTACTCAGCAAAGTGGTTGTTAAGTGAGGCACAGCCAATTCTATTACCTTTTTTGCCATGGTTGTTGAGTGAATCACTGCAGGTATGTGAATCCAGCTTTCCCCATTCACTTTTCTTGTTGGAAGCTAGGTGGAAAGGTTGCAAAGGGTGATCACATGAGTGAGACATTGCAACGGTTGTAAGTAGAAGGAATCATAAGTCACTTCTTTTCAGTGCTGTTGTAATCAAAGATTACCTATAAACTCTCATAATTGTGTTGTACTTTCTATTTCATAGCTTAGTTTTTCCTGGGAAGGAATCTCTGCAAGTAACTGAGGAAGCATAAGGAATCAGCAACAGCAGATTCATTAAAGTACAATGACTTCATAAAAGTACAATGACTTGTAGACTCAAGGATTACCTGTAGTTAAGATGATTTTAAATCCATGCCAGGAAAATGTAAAATAATAAAAATACATTGGTCTCTTAGCAATGATACTCTTGATAAGAGCTTCCAAATATTGGTGGAACCACATTATTATAGTTAGAAGCCTCCACATTTAGATTTTATTGGCCCTAACCCTGCTTACTCTTGCATTTTAACACTACAAACAAGCATTCTGGCTGAGAGGATTCTGGGAGTGGAAGTCCAACCATCTTAAAAGTTGCCAAGGTTGAGAAACATTGCTATAAAGGAAGGCTTTGAAAACTTAGCTGTTTCTCTTGGGCATTTAGTCCAGGATACTAGATGAGCTCAACCTGAGAGATCTAATGTGATCTCAACACACAATGATTTGTTGTGTTGGTTTTTGGCTGTTTTGATGATTGGCAATGTCATTGGGGACATTGTGGTTTTGTTTTTATTTGCTGCCTAGAGTTGAATTTTGTGAGTTGAGTGGCCATATAAAACCATTATTAGTCAATTAAGACACATTTCTTAATTTAAGTGGAGAAAACAAGGAATGATAATGTAAGCATTATGTTTAATGTAAGATAATGTTGCATACTGAATATTTGAAAAAATAGACTTTCTTAATTTAGGAAGACTCCACCCAAAAGCAAAGAAATGAAAACTGTTTGCTTTTTCTCTCCAATTCAGGAGGTTGATACTATTGGAACCAGTGATGGCTCTGGAGATGACAACATAGCTGCATGGCAAAGCGAAAGCAGCTCCAGGTATTTTTATTATTCCGCATGAAAAGATAATATTTTATCATAAAAAGCATGCTGCTTTTCTATACCATTCTGAGGCTCTTGAATGAACAAACTGCACCAAGAACCTTCTGTAGATGGATAATTAGAATTTAGAGCCATTTTGTTATAGTGGTTAAGACATCAGGCTAGAAACCAGAAGACTGGGAGTTGTAATTCCTCCTTGGACACAAAGTCAGCTGGACAACCTTGAGCCAGTCACTTTATCTCAGCCTAGGAAGGAGGCAATGCCCAACCACTTTTTGAAAAACCTTGTTAAGAAAACTGCAGGGATTTGTCCAGCCAGTCTCCAAGAATTGGATATAATTGATCAGAAAGAAAAATATTAGAATTTGGGGGTAAATGAAAATGGTGTGAATTTATCTGTTTTAAGTTAGAAAGAAATGAACTTGAGAAGGGTAAATAAACTCTGACCTTCCTTTGAAGCTTTCCGAATTGCGGTTTCACCATTACTTGTTTCTCATTATTTCTCACGTGACAATTCCAGCGACTCATCCAGCGAATACTCCGACTGGACAGCCGATGCTGGGATTAATCTCCAGCCTCCAAAAAGACAGACGAGGCAAGCGGCTCGCCAAATCTGTAGCAGCTCTGAAGATGAACACATCAGGGAGACAAAAGGACAGGAAGAAAAGCGCAAGAAAGCCAAACAGACACGAAAAAAGGTAAACAAGTGTCAAACACACAAATACAAAGAAACAAGGGAAGATAATTCACCACTGCCTTAAGATCTGTGTATCAGTATTCAGTCCCTCTGCTTGCATTTGAACTTAGAAATGTTTCCACTTTTAAGAAACCCAGTGGATTGCTGTCAATGGATGCTGAACCGACGGAGGAATGGTTTGCTCCGCACTGGATCTTGGATACCATCCCACGACGTTCTCCCTTCGTCCCCCAAATGGGAGATGAGGTAGCCACAGATTTCAATTCGTAGCTCAACTTAACTTCCAAAGATGTTAGCACAAATCTTTTTAACCATGCATAATAAAACTTAACAGGTAAACCTTTTCACCCATATTGATACAGTTCCATTTCATGTCAGAATTTATTTTTGGGAAGGATAGAATAGATTCACAGTAATTAGTATGCCAAGACAAAGAATGCTATTTCATATGAATATACTTTGGGGTGTTTTTTTTTACTGCAAGCCTTGTTTTGAAAAAATTTTGAAAGTATGACTTCTCAGATAAGAACTGTACCACTTAAGTCTTTTACGTTTGTTGTGATTTTCATGAATTGCCAGTAAAACTGGAAAACACCTCAGGCTTGTTGATGTTCTGGTTGGGTTTACAAACACATTTGCAGAGGTTGTCTCAACTGGAGCAGTTCTTAGGAAATATCTCCAGAGACTAAAATTCAGTTATGTTATTGTCTCAGTCCAGTGCCCCTTTGCATACTCAGAGTGCTGAGCAGTTCACCTGGCCAGGCAGCTGTGGGTTCTTTTAGTCAAAAGGCAACTTTTCATCTACTTTATGCAACAGACTATGACTTCAGATTTGGACCCTGTACAAAACCATTTAATTTTTCTACATTTGATGAAACAAGCAAATAGGCATTGAACACAAGAAGTTAATGATTTGTTAGATATAGTTTACAAGGCCTGTAGCCCTTCTGTCTCATAATATGCAAATGATGTACTTTCTGGAACTCCACAGATGAGAGTAATTAACAAATAAGTGTTTATTTTTAGGATTCAGTATTTTAAATATTTTAAAAATTGCTTTCTGAAGTCAGGGTATGAACAGCCCTACCAACTCATTTTTCTTCCTTCCAGATAATTTATTTCAGGCAAGGGCATGAAGCTTATGTGCGTGCAGTTCGGAAAGCAAAAATTTATAGTGTTAACATACAAAAGCAGCCATGGAATAAAATGGAACTCAGGGTAAGCAATTAAGAGTAATTTTATTATGAGTTATTGGTTGTAGCGGGAACATACTTTGTCTCAAGTCCAACCATTAGTCTTTTCCAGCATTTCTCAAACTTGGCAACTTTAAGATTATTCTAGTGTTTCTCAACCTTGGCAAATTTTAGATAGGTGGACTTCAACTCCCAGAATTCCCCAGCCAGTTGTGATGAAGGAGTTTAACAGGATCTGAATATTGCTGCCTGAACAGCTTCTGAGCCAAGCATGTACATCAATCATGATGCAAGTCCAATGCTGGGGATAAGATTAATTTCTCAGTTTTGCCTTGGTCACAAAGTAACATTAGATACTGCATTTTTGTCTCCTCTTTATTCTTGCTCCTCTACTGATTTATGTGAAATTTTTGGTCTGATTGTCCCCCCTATCCCCCCATCTCTCATGAGAGTCGTTGTTAAGGAGACCATGTCTCTTTCCTGCTTCTTAATGCTGCTTGATGCATCTGACAAAGCTGCTAGTTGTGTTATAGGCCTTATGTGCTTTGTTCTTGGCATAATTTACATATAACAGTAAGTTGGCTTATGAAACAAAACACAATGAGAGGAATGTAGTAAGGAGGTGGGTTCCCAGGAAGGAGTGGGTGCATTTCAGCAAAGTAAGAGGCAACTCAGTCCAGATATTACATATGAGAGAAAGTAGGTGAAGACAGTCCCTCCCAATCATTCATAGAGCATATTGTACATGCAGATATTTTACTGTTTACTGATTTTTCAAATTTTTAAACCGCCCATATCCCTCAAAGAGATAGTAGAGTGCTCGGTCTGGTGAGATTTTGTTTATAGGTGTGAAACAAAGGATTTAGATTGGAAGAATTGCCACATGTCATTCTTGATTTTGGACCTGACACACAGTGGTCTATTTTGCTTATAACAGTAATCTGTTATAATTAGGGGTGTTCTTATATTGTGGTCTTCTTATTACTGCTTATAACAGTAATCTGTTATAATTAGGGGGGTAAGGGGGTGTTCCTTTGTTCATTAAGCCACAAGCAATATAACAGTATAGTGGCTTAGTGTAATCTTACCCTGATTTGACTCCGGTTCTAAGAATGCTGTGACCTGATGGTAGCCACATTTCATTCATGGCTTTGCTAGAATTGGAGTAAGACAACATTTCTACTTTATACAATTGTTTAACAAAGGCACAAGTTCCTTTGTTCTTCATCTAGTGGTACTTTAAAATTCAAAATAGGAAACACCCCTAAGCTGTTGATCTCTGCTGGTCTTTAACAAATAGGAACAAGAATTTGTGAAGATTGTAGGAATTAAGTATGAAGTTGGACCACCTACACTTTGCTGCTTGAAGCTTGCCTTTCTTGACCCCATCTCGGGCAAAATGACCGGGGAATCGTTTTCTATAAAGTGAGTAGCTCGCTAAGGCTCCAGCTAAACTTTGTCGTGATGCTCGGGGTGGGGGGAGCTGTTGACTTCCCTCCCTTCCCTTCTTCCTTCTTCCTCCAAACCTGTTTCCACTCATATTTTTGCCAGTGATTCAGAAAGTTGCAAGTGGGGGAGTACTATAATCATTCTGTGATGTTAACATCCAAGCAAAATCCTGTCCTGAACCTAAAATGTCTTTATAGCTTTATTTTTATAGTGCAGTAATGCAAAAGCTGTTCCTGCGCCTTGCAACAATAACTGAAGGCCTAGGAAGTTAGTGTTACTAAAATAAATTCATAGGTATCATGTTTAGAAAAGCCATAAAGACCTGGCTTTTCACCCAGAACTTTGGGGAGGGTGGGTGAGATCCCTCACTTAATTGCACTAACCATCTTTTATCTTTTATTGATTTTATTGTAATGCCTTTGATTGTTGTGAGCTGTCTACAGTCGTTGAGAGTCAGGAAGCATATAAGTTTAGTATTATTATAAGTAGTCCTCATTTAACAACCACAGTTGGGGCTGGCAACTCAGTCTTTAAGCAAAACAGTCACTAAGTGAAACTGAAACTGTTTACGTTCTTTCTTTATAAGCACTTACTTACTTGCTCTTACTTCCTTTGCTTTACCTGTGAAGGACATAAATGTGAGCATTGGTCCAAAGTTACTTTTTCATCCTCCTCCTAACTACAGATGGTTGTTAAATGAGGCAGTCACTACGTAAGGACCACCTCTGTTATTACGGTGCCATCAAGTCAATTTTTGACTCCTAGTGATTGCCTGGATGGGTCCCTGCAGTTTTCTTGCCTCCTTCTTCCTAGGTCTGTGAAGTCGGAACTGACCCAAGATCACCCAGCTGGCTTTGTTGCAGGACAACAACTCCCAGTCTCCCAGTTTTTAGCTTGGTGCCTGAACCATTACACCAAACTTGCTGTCCCAACCACAGTATTTTAATTTATTGTGTAGTTTGGAAGACTCTACACCTGCCATCATTCTTCCAAAAATTGTTTGATGGAGGTCTCAGTTTTTGTACTGCCCACCAGTACAAAAAATAGCAACCTTACATCAATAGCAACCTTACATCAAGCCTAAAATGGGATTAGAACTCACAGTCTGCCGGTTTCTGGCCTGATGCTTTAACCATTCCACCAAACTGGCTCTGCATCATCATCATCATCTGTTAT
Organism: Acrochordus granulatus; assembly: GCA_032468055.1. NCBI lineage: Eukaryota > Metazoa > Chordata > Lepidosauria > Squamata > Acrochordidae > Acrochordus > Acrochordus granulatus. Next base: position 103,953 of record JANHZU010002709.1, on the reverse strand, counting down.
CTTCTCCTTTACTGACTCATTTCTCTTGATTCATAGGTATCATGACATGCCTGACGTTATTGATTTCCTGGTGCTGCATCAGTTTTATAATGAAGCCAAAGAAAGAAACTGGCAGATCGGTACGTTACCTGTTTACTATGAAATCTTCAATCTTTTCCTGCTTTCTAAAGAAATGGTGTAGTATTTTTCCATAACGGCATTTATTTGGGTAAGCAGAAAAATGGTTTCAAAATGTAAGTCAGTCTAAAATCCCTGCTGCCATTCCAAAGGTTGATCCCAAGGGTCATGGATTCTGATCTGTGCTTCTTTTTCAAGCATCTGCAGGTATCACTTTGCTTTCTCTGCCCTTCTTACTGCAGGAGATAGATTTCGGAGCATAATTGATGATGCATGGTGGTTTGGAACCGTAGAAAGTCAACAGCCATTCCAAGCAGAATATCCAGATAGTTCCTTCCAATGCTACAGTGTTCAGTAAGGATGAATCTAAACTGTTTGAATTTTAGTGCAAAACAGAGGAAATAAAAAAAGTTATTAAATAATATTAGATAATCATGAGCACTGATAATTGGATTATATTGGTTTTAAAATATTTGCATCCCATTTCTTAAAATGCAAGATTTCTGCTCAGTTGCAACGAAAAGCTGATGTTTGTTTATTTTTAGTTTCTCCAACCCAGTGGAATGCTGGAAAGAAATTATATAAAGTGGGTTAAAGTTTATTGGTGGTATAGATAAAATGGGAACAAATTTGGTGGGGTGGGAATAGGGAGGAGAAACTGGTAAAAGAAGGATTGTGTTGAAAAATTGACCATATCTAACCAAGGTTTGCAGAGCAAAAAAATTTTCTCCAAGTCTCCAGTGCATCTGCTAACTTTGCTTAAACTATTTCTGAGCTGCTTTATTGTTGATGTTGTTTTTCTTTTATTATTGTTATGGTTGATCTCACAGTCAGTCAGATGTTTAGACTGGATTTTTCATTTTTATCCACCTATGGTGGGAGTGCGGTGGCCAAATGGTTAGGATGCTGGGCTTGTCATCCAGAAGGTCAGCAGCTTGGTTTTGAGACCCAAGCACCGCCACATAACGGGGTGAGCTCCCGTTATTCACCCCAGCTCCTGCCAACCTAGCAGTTTGAAAGCATGTAAAATGCAAGTAGATAAATAGGTACCACCTAAATTGGTGGGAAGGTGACAGTTGCATTCCATGCGCCTCAATGTATAGTCATGCCAGCCATATGAGCATGAAAGCATCTTTGGACAGTGCTGGCTCCCTCGGCTATGAATCGGAGAAGAGCACCACTCCTAGAGTCAGACACGACTGGCAAGGGAAACTTTTACCTTATATCTATGGAGATTTTTATCCTAAGGACCTGTAATAAGTTATGATGATGATGATTGCTATTATTATTACTTTACAGCTGGGACAACAATGAAAGAGAAAATATGAGCCCCTGGGACATGGAGCCAATTCCAGAAGGAAGTAAATAAAGCTTGTTTTCTACCTCCTTTGATGTAGACTATTTTTTATAATAACATTACTGATTAAACTCAAGTTTTTGCAGGCCTTTACAGAAGAGGAATTCTATTTGAATTATGCTCATGGAGTGAAATGTCTTTCTTTCATTGCCCAATTTGAAGTAATCTAAACTAACAAAGAAGAAACAAATTAAAATGGAGTAAAATAATGTTTAATTTGCTTCCTTCACCCCAGAGTTTGCACAAATATTTTTTAAAGCAACATAAAATTGAAGTGAAATTCCTTTTAGATATACCACAGCAATCTCTTTATAGAATACACTTGGGGAATACAGGATAAAGTCAAAGTATTACGTTTTTTATACACATAAAAAAATTATCATATAAAAAATGGGTTATTTTCCTTTGGGAAAGAGGAAGGAAAATTCAGAATAATGTGTCTTCTCAGATGAGGGACCATACTACATAAGGTGGAGTTATTATATTAATTTTACAAGAATATTGATTGCCTTTGAATTTGTGGTCATAATTGTGAGTTTCAAATAAAACTAGAACATAATTACATTCATATCCAGGTTTTGTTTTCTGACATGTTTGCAGAGGATCCCTCAAATGAAAGATGGAAAGCATTTCTGTACATATAACGATATATCATTACCATGATGCAGCAGCCTGATAGATCTAAGTCATTCTCTCCCCTCATCCTTCACCCTGCAGCTGCTTATCCAGATGAGGTTGGGGCTGGGGTCCCTGTGACCACTGAGGAGTTGGCCTCTCTGCTATACAAACCCCAGGAAGGGGAGTGGGGCTCCCATTCCCGAGATGAAGAATGCGTGCGGGTTATCCGAGGCATCGATCAGCTTCTTTCTCTAGGTATCATTAACTCATAAAGTCTGGATTTGTTGCATTGCCCCTGTTGGGGCTAGAATTAGCAGCATTGTTAATTATTAATTCAGGGTTGCTTTGGGAAGTGGAATTGGTGACATAAATTTAATAAATGAATGAATAATAACATGACTCTGTATCAATTGCAGTGCTTTAAAAAGGCATCTATTCTTCTTGTTTGTAATTCTTTAGGCTAATCTATCAAAATATCAAAAACTTAATGCACTTTTTAGGCCTGGGGGCTATCTAAGACATCATAACTTGAACAGAAGAAATCTAAACCTTACTTGCCAACATTTGAATTAGGAGAACAACTTGTGGGCATTATCTGGTATTAGGGCTTAGTGTAATATTAATATAAAGTCATATTTCACATCACATTAGTTTTCAAAGAATGTTTCCCCCCCAAACACACAATCCCTATGCCATCTTTCTTAAAACAAATTACCTAAGTTTGTAATTCTGCTGTTCTCCCGGCTTTCAGAATTTAGTCTTTGCTTTATTTTCTTGCAGAGATTTCTAATCCCTTCGCAGTTCCAGTTGACCTTACTGCCTATCCTCTGTATTGCACTGTTGTTGCTTATCCAACTGACCTCACCACAATAAGGAGAAGACTTGAAAACAGATTTTACAGGTTGGATTAATGGTTGCTGTCAATACTATATGAGAGTTTCTTGCCATTGCTAAATTAAATCTGCAACTTCTAGTGATTTTTTTGATAAAGGAACCATAGATCTTCCGATTGGATTGACTAATGTGCTAGACAACACAAAGGTTTTTTTTTACTCGAGATCTGTGAACTTGGAGCAGCAAGGTATCTTTTGGATTTATAAATCAGTTTTGAAACCCTCCAGCGCTGATTTAAAATAAAACTACTTTAATTAACTAACCATGGTGAATGTATTTACTAAACAGTGAACTGTTACTTTTACATGCCATCCTGAAGTGCAGGGCTTTCTTTAAAGGAATGATGCTCAGGATGCTGTGTGATGGTGGCCTTTTGGGCCAGACCACTTTCTTATCACCATGACACATCTGGAGGTGTGTAAATCTTGTCAACTGGACTTTAATTTTTGATGGTAAGATTAAGTTTTCAACTTCATAGCAAAACCTTTATCAAAACCAATTAAAATTTAAAAAATAATTGATCCCTTCCTTCTCCTATTTTTTTTTAATTTTAATTGGTTTTGATAAAGACTTTGCGATAAACTGGGAAACTTAACTTTACCATCAAAAATTAAAGACCAGTGGACAAGATTTACAAGCCTCTAGATTTGTTTTATACCTGGATGACTGAGGATTCTTTCTGCACTCCATGACACACATTTATTCTTATTAACTTAAAAAATGGAATTGCTCTAAAAAAGTCCATGAATATTTGTCAAATTCAGTTCCTCAAATGAGAAGAGTCTCTTGTCTTCCCTCATTTTTCAGGAGAATATCAGCACTCATGTGGGAGGTACGATATATTGAACATAATGCAAGGACTTTCAATGAGCCCGAAAGTCCTATTGTCAAAGCAGCCAAAATCGTCACCGATGTGTTACTGCACTACATTGGGTGAGTGGTCAGTTGAAGGAAATTAAATGTACATAAAAGGTAAAGGAGACCCTGCCAGTCGTGACTGACTCTAGGGTGCGGTGCTTATCCCCGTTTCCAAGCCGAAGAGCCAGTGTTCGTCCTGGGACGGCTCCGTGGTCATGTGGCCGGCATGACTGGACAC
>JANHZU010002709.1:38416-58210 GCA_032468055.1 Acrochordus granulatus | reverse complement strand
CAGAAGCTTTTTAAGCCAGTAACTGAAAATAAATAAAATCGTATTCCTATTACTATTAATTAAAGCATTTCTATATCATCTGTCAAATTATGCACCGTCAGGCACAGGCTCAGCTTTTAATACATTTGGTAGCATTTCTTTTAAAACAATGTAAAAATAATGAATAACTATTGCAATATTACAATGTATTTTTTTAAAAAAACATAGATTATATATATACATTTATGTTTTTAAATTTTTTGTATCCCCGTTCACCTATGCTGATTTTTGACCATAATAAAGGTTGATTGATACACATATATAAAATCTACTGTATATATCAGTGGCCATGAGTAGGGGAGTAATGATCTCATGAGATGCCACATTTGGGGAGAAGATGATAACAGAGAAGGCCTATTCCTTGGTTGATACAAAATCAATACCCGCAGGAGTTCCTTCACTAATGATCACATAAGAGAGAAAAAGGATTTTCTCCAGTGCCCTAGTCTCATATTTGTGATCTGTCTGGAAGAGTTCCTTAATATAACCAGCTAAATTAAATTAAAAGTGCTTGACAACCATGAAGGGCACAGGCAAACCATAAATACAATTACCCTTTTCTTCATCGAATAGAGGCTATCATGATAGGAAACAATGAAAAGCTATCACCTCCTTAATCTGTTTGCCTAACTGGCCTTCACGACATCTCTTATTTTTTTATTTTTTTATTAAACTTGTGTACTGCCAATCTCGCAAAAAGCGACTCTTGGGGTCTTACAATCCATTGAAAGTAAAAACAGTATTAATAACAAAAGTAAAAAATCGATCTACAAATTTAAAATCAGGCTAGATATGGAGGAGGGGAGCAAACACACATGGGGAGGTGAGGCAACTTAATCTATTAGCCACCTCCCCGATGACATCCCTCCCTTAAGACCCTATGCTAACTGGCAGAGCCAGGTCTTTGGGGTCTTTCAAAAGGCCAGAAGGGTGGGGCAGACCTCACTTTGGGGAGCAAAATGTTCCAAAAAACAGAAGAGAATTATCTTCATAATAAATTCCATTGTTTAATGTAAAAAGAGATGCTTTCATTTGTCTCTTGCGTTTCTTGTTAATCAATTTCATTGAAATATTTAAGAAGAACATAGGAAGTTCTATAGGACCAGATCAAACACCTTTCCAGTTAATATTTGGTCCCAGTAACAAGCAGAACCTCACAAGAAGTCCAAAGAGGGGATACTACAGTATTTTAGTATTTCCACTTCTCTCTACTCTCCTTTCTTTCATAGGTTGTTGGTGTGACAGCTTGATCACTTTGGTTGTCCTTTTCTGCTCTCTCAGTCTAGTTCCTTTTTTAAAAACTTTCCTTTTTTAAATTAAAAAATTCAGAATTCAGTTGTTTGACGAGAAGCAAGCTAATTATATCAATGCAACACAAAATGTGTGGAATAGTTCACTGCATCGAGAAGATGTCTCATTTTGCTTTCTTTCTTTCGTTAATGAGCTGATCTCTGATTTTGTAATGGGGACCTCTGAGCCATGGTGCAGATTTCCCTCATGCCCATCCTTCTAGAGAAAAATCATGGGAACAAAAGGTTACATAAACAGGCACGTGAACTTCATGATTTGGGGAAGACAAGCTTTATTATCTGACAGGCTCATCAGGTCCACAGTTCAGGGTGATGCTTTGATGACCAGCAGAAAGTCTAAACATTGAAGCAATTAGACCAAATAAGAAGTCACTTAAAAGGAGAGATCAAAGACAGGGATCCAGAACTAAAGGAATTCATAGCATTTTCCATCCAAAGACACAGCAGTGTAAATTGCCTCTGTCTAAAGGAGATAGGTACTTGGGATAAGAGCACAGCTAATGGTTGATCATGAGCAATGAATTCAGAAGTTCTGGGCTTCCTTCTTCTCCTCCACTCACATCTCTTCCATTTTTCAATTTCTTAAAAAAAGAAGAGCGGGCAAGTCCTTATGATGTATTGACAGCAACTTATGTAGCACAATGAAGTATCTGGAGCGTGAAACTCTAGATGATCAGAAGATGGCATCTCAGATGGTGTACAGAGATATTTATTTTATCTAAACCATTTATGTAGCTGCCCATCCATACCAAACTTTGGGTGGCTCTCAATCAAGAATTAAAACAACACAAAAACCATCTAAAACTATTAAAACCATGAAGATTAAAACTCAAAAAACCTGGTGCCAAGTCAAGCTCCCAACCGCGGTTATCTCACCGTGCTTTAGGGAAAAGTCAGGTCTTCGGGTGCTTTTTAGAAGGCTGGGAGGGTTGAAGCCTGCTGAGCCTAGGAGGAAGGGTGTTCCTTAAGGCAGGGGCTGCCACAGGAAAGGCTTCCTTCCTAGTTCCCAGAAGATGGCAACGTTTAAGAGAAGGGATTCGAAAATGCCCACCCTATCTAATCTGGTGGGATGGGTAGATATCCTTAGGGAAAGGCAGTTCCACAGATATAGAGAACCTTGTTTCTTTTGTGGTTGACTGGAGTTTTGCAGATAAGGTAACCATACAACACCAGAGTTGTGTGCAAATGACTGTTGACTTTCTCTATTGAGTTATTGGTGGGGATATGTGTTATGTCCCATAACATTTTGTGTTATGGAAGCTTAGACTCACTGGACTATTCAGGACCCAGACCATCTTAAGAGCAGGGGATAGTCCTACCCACTGTTATTCCGTTGCTCAAAGGCACACAGGAGCATGTCCTCTTAGCTGAATAGGACACTGGATTTTGGCATTCCAAACAGTTTTTGGACTGAAATCCAATGTGGATAAAGATCATGACCGACCAACATCATTGTTCTTAGGGAAGACCTGAAGGCAAAATCAATTTTCAGTTTGTTTAGAACTGTGAGACGGATGAATACCCAAGAGTAGGTGATGTTTTGACATGCGGTAAAGATGCCAACTTATATGAATCATGTATGGGCAATGGTTGGGAAAAGAATAAGTAGACAGAGAGAAGAATATACCCATGATTTGCTTTCTGGCAGGGTTTGTGAACAGCTAGAAGATCAACATTTCTTATCCTGAAATAAGAATCTGGAATGAACTGGGACTATTCTTGAGAGGATAATAGCAGAACGAGTCTCCCCGATGCCTTTATCATACATAAATACCTCATTTTACATCTGTGAGCTAGTAACTGTGATGACTGCCCGCCTATCAAAATTGATAAACCTGAGGTGCAAATAACCTGAAGAAGCTGTTTTAAAAGTTTTATGACTTTGATAATATGCTTCCCCCACCCCTTGCTTCATTATAGAATCCACAACCAAATTAAGCAGGCTCCCAGGTTCCTCATCACATTTTTGTGCATTCCGGTTTATAGGAAGCAACCATTTGCTTTCCTTGACATGTTCTAACTCCAGCTGTAAGCGGCACAAGGGTGTCTGCCACTTCGTCACTGGCACGACATTGCTATGGGCCTGGAGCCTGCGATCCTTGCAAAGGGCGTGCTCATCTTTTCTTAACTGCACACAGACAGCTCAACCATCAGATCTGTGGTCCTCCTTATCACACATGTGGATAGTTTGAGTGTTTTATTCCATGACATAAGATGCATACTAGCAGACACTATGAAGCTCATTCCCCCTCTCCATCTGTTTTATATTTTCAGGTTCTTAAAGACCTGTAGGAGCAGAAGGTCTGCGTCTCAGTTCCATGAATCAAGACCTTCACTAATACTGGACTTTCAGGACTGAGTGCTTATCCATTACGGGTGAATCATGGCCATCCAAAAATAAAGCTGTTTCTCCATGTTTGTGGGACTCCGAGAAAAGGGGTAAAGTGAGAACTCAATACAGTCAGGAACTTGAATCTGTAAATTTTTATTGGGATTAACAGAATGTGAACGGAACACAGAGAATAAAAAAGAGAAGGCAATACAGGTAGTCCTTGACTGACAACCATTTGTTTAGTGATCACTCAAAGTTCTAACGGCGCTGAAAAAAGTGACTGATGGCAGATCCTCGCCCTTAGGACTGTCATAGTATCCCCATGGTCACATGATAAGAGGTTGGGCACATGGCAACCAGTATGCATTTACGGCAGTTACAGCATCCTGGGGTCATGGGATCGCTATTCGTGATCTTCCCAGGTGACTTCTGACAAGCAAACTCAATGAGGAAAGCTGGGTTTGCTTAATGACCACATGATTCACTAAACAACTGCAGTGATTTGCTTAACAACCAAGACAAAAAAAAGTCATAAAATTGGGCTTAGCAACGGAAAGTCTGGTTCCAATTGTGGTCATAAGTCAAGGACTACCTGCATTATATTTCTGCCATTCCTGAAGCAATTCTAATTTATTAGAATGTCAATAAACAAGCTTAAGTTATGGCTAAAGGCAGAGAGTACAGGATGGTCTTCAGATAAATGAAGGAAGATGCCCGATACTGTTATTCCAAGGACAAACTCAGCCTACCTAGGACAGAGGTTCTATAGCCTCAGGGTGACTTTGACCTCACATTCCCTTTTATCATGACTTTTTGATCATGACTGTTGATATGGAGATGGGGAAAAGATGAAATTATAGTGTGATCCTAAACATAGATATACTAGGACCCAAAAATGTCCCCGGCGCCTCCCAAAGAAAACTTGCCATATATGTGAGATGCCTCACCCACTTTATAGCTTCCTGACTTTTCAAGAGAAGAGAATATTTGTAGCTCAGGGTCGAACCGTGAAGTCAGCACTGATGATGTTTCCTAATTGGGTTGTCAAACGTCTGCAAGAAAACAATTAAGCTCAGAGAGCACCAAAGACCCCAGAGTTCCTGACCTTTCCCCAGAGTTAAATATGCCTCTTGTATCCAACCAAAGACTGCGAACCTATCCCCTAGCAAGTGAATGTCCTGACTTCTTAAAATACTCAAGGATGTACTGTACATAAAATTTCCAAAGTATCATTTCACTGAATTTCACAGTACTGAAAATACGTTAGAAGCAGCAGTCCCATATTAGAACATTGATACCTACAAAGAAATAACTTTAAATGTCCAAAGATATCATTAAAATTGTTGGTAGGGAACTTTTTTCATCATGTAACTGCACAGCTCAGGTTTGCAAAATTATCCTCCTTGTCCTCCCATAGCTAGACTTTGCAAAATGATCCAAAGGTTGTTGTGAAAAATGCTTAATGTATCAAATAAAGGAAGGGGAAATATTTTATGGAATCACATGAAAAATTTAACTTTAACTCTCACAAAAAGGCAGTCCATTGATTACTGGCATTTACTTGACTGCGAAATAAAAATCAAGCCTAACAAGTACTTTCCTTCCATTATAGAAGCAATTTCCTCAATTGTAATTTTACTCTCTTGAGTTTCTTTATAAATGCCACAGCAGGATACACAAACTCTGTGTTTGTATGTGGGCAAATTAATGAACATTCACTTAAAGCTCCTTGGTAGGTAGCTGTTTAGAATATCGTTGCTTAGATATCAATAAAGCTTCAAGCTCGTATTTCCAAGATGGAAATGTTTAAATAAACTTTTATATTCAAGACCCTTGAAAAATGGCTGAGGGCTCTACTCCAGTCTTGGCTCTAGATTTTAAGAAATGCCCTTTTTGAGCATGTGCATCTTTGGATCATAAATCTTGCTGGTATGATGGAATGTAGCCTGGATTCCCAGGAGGAAAGGAGTGCATTCTAGAGGAACAAGAGACGACTCAGTTCAGGTAGTTTGTGTGAGGGAAAGAGGGTGAAGACCACTCATCCCTAATAGTTTCCAGAATACGTGCTTTATGTGACTGGTAGTTTGATTTGGCAATTTTGTCTTTGGGTGAGGAACAATAAAGAAATCTGCTTGGAAGAATCACAATGGGTCTTTCTTGGTTTATGAAGCCTGATAGCTGCTGATCAAATCTAAGCCCTATCCATCAAGAAACCAATGTTATCCCAGATATTTGTCTTGGCAATCTCAACCCTAATACTTAAAGAGGCACGAAAAAGACATGATAAACTGAGGGGGTATTAAAAATTCATAATATATCTTTATGCAGTTCTATAGTATGAAATAGCAAGTGATGTTTCATATGATGTCTAAGAGCTCACGTTGCAGACTTGACATCTTCATACAGCAGTCAGTGTTGGAGTAGGAACACACATCCTTTAATTGAAGGTTTCATCTTGAACACACAACGTTTTTACAGCCAAGGCTGCACTTCGACAAAGAAGTTGGGTGAGGAACAACAACAACAAATTGCTGTCAAGAGAAAAATTAAATGTGGTTCAATTTATTTTGATTTTTTGATTCTCTTTCTTTAATGTGTACTTGTTGTTGTTCAGTTGCACTGTCATGTCTGACTCTTCGTGACCCCATGGACTGCAGCACACCAGGCCTCCTTTCATTAAATTTACATTACTTAAACCAAGTTAATGAGACTGTTGATCATTTCTTTTGTAAGGTTCCTCCTGTTCAGTAGCATGTATACGGAATCCTTCCAAACCTTCAGATGTAAGCCTGGAGTATCAGACTCTGTGTTCCGACATTTCTGAGATGTCTAGCTCTGATTGAGAGTAGGAGAAGAGAAATTCAGTGTTTAAAAGGAAGAGCTGAAAATCCCCCTTAGAGAGATTGATGGAGACAAGTGTGAACGTGGCCAGAAACTATACCCGAATCTTATTTTAGGAAATAGTATATAGTAGTTAATAATTTCTGAATTAGAACTGTGCTTCAGAACCAAATTCAAGTCACCACATAGCCCTGCCTAAGCAAAATTGCAAAATAAAAGTTAATAAAGAGGGAGAGAGATACAGTTAATTGGATTGCAAGTAGTCACGGTTATTTCCATTTGACTGCTCCAGTCCAGACCTTGTCTAGAACTTGCATAGTATGTTTCAAAAGCTGAACTCATTAAACTTGTGTACAGTGCTCAAGAAGTCACATAGCCATGAAGGTGATCAAAAGGTCAAGCTGAGAGGTCTTGCCTCGTTATTGTTTTCATAAGCTCACACCAAAATAATTTCTCAAATAGAGAAGTATAATGATATTTGTATTCAGCTATGCTAAGCAAGGGGAATCAAGTCTGTGTGGATTAAAATTGGATTGGATCTGGAAATGTGTAAGAAGAAATCTGCCACATTAAAGCAAAACTCCATCTGATACAACACCATAATTCTACCTGTGGTTAAGAAAGTGTTCTCATGAAGTCTATCAAGCCAGCATCGAGGATAATTTGTTGCTGCTCAGTTGCTAAGTCATGTCCAGCTCTCTACAACCGCACGGATCACAGCACGTCAGGCCTCCTTGTCTTCCACTGCCCCCCAGAATCTGCTCAAACCTATACCCACTGCATCAATGACACTCATCCTCTGCCATCCCCTTCTCCTTCTGCCTTCAATCCTTCCCAGAATCAGGGTCTTCGCCAACGAGTCCTCCCTGCGCATTATGTGGCCAAAGTACTTGAGCTTCAGCTTCAAGATCTGTCCTTCCGATGAGCAATCAGAGTTGATTTCCTGAAGGATTGACTGGCTGGATCTCCTTGCCGTCCAAGGGACCCTCAAGAGTCTTCTCCAGCACCACAATTTCAAAGCATCAATTCTTCAACGCTCAGCCTTCCTTATGGTCCAACTGTCACAGCCATACATTATTAATGGAGGATAATAGTTCTCTTCTACTTCCGAGCAACTAAAATTCAAGAACATAACATCACATAAGCTTTTATTTCTATGCTACAACCTTCACTAGAACAAACTATTACTTGGATAGAAACTTCCAGAGATCCTTAGAACTGTAGGCTTAGGAAGAATTGAAGTTGAAAAGATCCCAGAAGAAACCAACACCAATCCACTTCTGTATGACTGCCAAGAAAACGATGTGTATGCATCAGTGAAGTCACCAGGAGTGAAACTCAATTTGGAAGAGGCTTTATAATCATCATTTTTATGCATTTGGATGCTGCCTGCAGATGACAACTGTTGCTTAATTAGCTGTTGCTTAATTATCTCAGGGAAAACTGAGTTGTTTAATTGCCTCCCCTTTCTGAAGTTGCAGATAAAGCATGGAAAAGAGAACTTTTATTTAGCTAAATAAATAAAGCATAGATGAAGAATGGAGAAGAGAACTTTAATTTTATTTAGCTGCTACCAAAATGAAAGACATGATAATTCAAACTTTCCAAACACAGATGATCCTCAGTACTGAAAGGGATATGCCAATGTTTAAGTAGGTACTTAACGTTTCGATCAAAGTTCAAAATTGGGATTTGTGATTTTTAAGGATTCCATAGATGTACATTGATGATCATTCCTTTTTTATGGCATGTGTACCTCAATAGATATTTTGTCAAAGTTGTTATATTAAACTCTGATCACTGGACCTTAAAGTTCTAATTAAGAACAGAAGCAAAATACTTGAAGGGTTACATCCATCCCCTTATTTTCCCATATCTACCAGAAAATGAATTGGACCCATACTTTTGCTTCTTGATGGTAAAGAGAAAAATTATTTTGAATAAACTTGAAAGTTCCTTTACTCTATAGGTGGTAGCTAGCACATGCACAAGAGTCTAAATGAAATTAATATTTACTTCCTTTTATAGTCAGACTCTCCATAGAGGCTTTTATAGAAATTCCAGTAAAGCAAATATCCTCTGTTGTATTGGATAGTTACTGTTAAAAAAGCAAAGCCTATATTTCATCTACACATTATGTATCAACTGTTATTAAAGAAATTTAGTGTACACGTAGGTATGCACAGTACTTCTGAAAGCTGCATGGTAAGCTTTACAATAAATATGACATGACTACCCTGGGGGTGACTTCTTCGGTGATCCTCAAAATAGTGGAAGATCACTAGAGCTTGTATGGGTTCCATAGGCTTTAAATCGACAGGATTTTAAAAAAATCAACCTTAAATATGTGTGTGTGTGAGTGTATACACATACATACATACATACTTTGTAGTTACAAGTAGTTCCCACTGGTTAATCACTGAAAAACCAAGGCTTAAAGTTTGCAGGCTTCAACATGTTGATGGCTTCCATACAATCTGGTGTCACTGATTGTCCTTGCACGATGCTGTTGCACATTAATTGTGCCCTAAGTTCTGCTCCAAGGGACTTTTGTTTCCCCTGAAGGCAATGCCAGGGAATTCTCTTTGCAGGTCCTGGTCCCCCTCAGAAGTTTTGGATTACTCCTCCCACTATTCTTTGCCACGATGGGGGAGGCTGATGAGAATCTATGCGTGATTATAAGCGGCAAGTGTTCAATAAGCATCCATGGATTTGCCGTGACTTATGAACGTTGCTACGAGAGCGAGAGAGAGGTTGGTTGGTTCGCACTGCGTCTGCCACAGACTCATGAAGCTTGGAGCTCTCAGCACTCAACAGCTGGAAGGAGAAGCGGCCGTGATCTCGCTGCAATGCTGGTTGACGTTGATGGTGGCAGAAATCCAAAGCGGAATAGTTTGGACAGGAGTGGAACCTGGAAATCCCTCTGGACCTAAAGCCTGGCTCTTCAAAGCCGAAGCACCAGTTTTAAGTCAAGGATCTCTGCCTCGTGACTGCAAGCTCAATCCATGCTCGCTTCGATTCTACTTGCAGGCTGGTTGCAAGTTGCCTTTCGGAAGATGGCTCCGGTCAGCGTAGGCCAAGCGTCGGGACTTCAACGGCAACCCTTCTGAGCCGTGGTTAGACCGGCAGGGGAGTTTCGAGGGCTCGTTGAGAGCAAGCCGCGATGTGCTGTTAATCCCGCCCCGCTATTAATCTCAATATAAGGTGCTGCTCGGACGGAAGGTGCAACCTGTCGCGTCTTCCGGAAGCAGGAGAGGAGTTTCGGTGTCCTGTTGTCATGGAAACCTGATTGCCCTGGGCCAGACGAAAGACGAGGATGAAGCCTTCCTCGATCAAAATGGATCGAGAGAATTCCCGCTTCCTCTTTCGGCTCTCGAGGGATATCCATGGGAGGCCGGTTGCGGCGCAAGCCTGACCTCAAAGGGTGGCATTCTCTCAGCGTTGACCCCCAGGAGCTGCACCTCCACGCTGACGAGAGCGCATTGTCCAGGTGCATCTTGCGAGGCCATTGAAGCCGAGCACCAAACGGCAAAGGAGACCAGTCAGCGCTGAGGTCAGAAATGCTGACGAGCATCAACGGCTCGCAAACGGGCGCTGCGCTTCTGCACGCCATTCAAGCATCTGGAACGACTTCCTCGACGGGGAAGGACAAAGCGATATGGGAGAATCAAGAGGCTCCTCATTAAAGGCGACAACTCGCTTCGCCGCGATGAATAACCGCTCAGCAGTCAATAGGCGGCCTTTAATTTAATGCGCCATCCCGGAATTACGACTTAACGTTCGGGGTTCTTCTAAGAGCGCCGGATTTAGCCCTGAACCGAGGAAGCTGCAGCTTCGGGCCGAGGTCACCATCTGCAGAGCCTCACCGTTCAGTTTAATGCTTGTCGATGCACTTCCTGCGCCTGGAGTTGGATTTTTCTTCTCGAAATCTCGCGCAGCAAGTTTCAAGGCGCCGTCTTGAAATGGCCTCGTTGAAAGGCGCAGATACGTTTTCAGTTGTGTGCTGCTGTTGCTGTTGCTGTTTTGAATGGTGACCCAAGATTCCGTTTGGTGTGTACCTTTATGAGACCCTTCTGGTGTAACTTTTTCCGGAAGGGATCCCCAAGCTTTGCATAACTTAGGGAGCCGGCGAGTCTACTTCCGGCCCTGGGTTCCAGAGGTAGCCCAAGCCGTTCGCCACTTCGGCGTCACTGCTCGTCTTCTGCGGTTCAGGTCCTCCAGTGCGATCGCAGCTTTGGGAAGATGTCTTCTGGTTTCGGATCTTAGCGCAGGTGGTCCTCAACGGATGACCGGACACGTAGCAGCCATTCAAAGTTACGACAGACCCCCAAAAGTTACTTATGACCCGGCTCCAATGGCTGCGCACACCTCCACGGCCATATGGCTGCAATTCTGGTGCTTGCTCACCTTTAGGGCACATTGCAGCATTCCACGGTCGGGTTGGGCAACTGTGATTTTTTTTTTTGCAGTTTCTGGGTGTTTTGACAGGTTGACGGCAGAAACCACCCAAAGGGATGCCTTGATTCGCTTAATGACCCTCTGCTTACTTAATGACCATGGCAAAAAAACATAATAAAATCCAGCTCAGTCGGGAGGGTGTTTCGATTTACATCCGACACAACGACAGAAATGCTGGTCTCCGTTACATCCAGGTTAGTCAAGGACGACCGGTAGGACTTGATGTAAGCTACGCAATTACTTTTATAAACCTTTACGAAGGAGGTTACAGAGGAGGCTGTCGATGATGATCCAATCATCATCTCTCAGAAGCCCACCCTGAGTATTTTCCTTCTTTCCCCCCTTGAACACCCCCTGAAAGGGAAGTTGCCTTAAATTGACTGGGATGTACTTTCACTGTCCCAGGAAAGATACTTTCTGTGTCAGACAACTACATGCGTGGGATCTGCAGGGGCGTGGAGGGGAGAACACACATGATCCGAGCGTCCCAGGTTCCTTTACAGGTGAATCTATTTCTAAAACTGCTTTTCCAGCTTCTTTTTCAGAATTTACACATCGGGGGTCGTCCAAGGGATCCGTCCAGATGTTCATACACAAGTCTTGCCCAGCGACGTAGCCAAAATCCCCTTCTCCCTTAAAACGCTAGAAGCTGATTCGCTTCCGTTAAATTGAACGAGGACTGGTAGAACAAAAATGCAGGCGGTCCTCGATTTATAACCACAACCGGGACCAGAATTTTCCCTTGCTGTGCAAGGCAGTTGTTAAGCGAATCATGGCCAATTTTGCAAACTTTTTTTTGCCATGGTTATTAAGCGAGTCGCTGCAGTTGTGAAATGAGTCATGTGCAGTAGTTGTTCAGCAATCCAGCTTCCTCCATGGACTCTGCCTGTTGGAAGCTGGTTGAGAAGGACTCAGGTGGCGATCACACGGCTCAGAGATGCGACAACGTCGTAAATACGTGACCTTTGCTAAGTGCCCAAATTTTGATCATGTGACTGTGGAGGAAGGCTGCAGTGGTTGTCAGTGCGAGAACCGGTTGCAAGTAACTTTTTTCAGTGCCATTGTAACTTCAAACAGTCGCTAAAAGGACGGGTGTAAATTGAGGAGTGCATGTAGCTGATTTTTAGCAGCTGGAATCCAGTGACACATAAGTAGACGTTGTAGGATGAAGAGAGTCTTCCTTACTGCTTTTCCCTCCCCAATTTCATGACATTTATTTTATCATGTATTTCCCAAAATTTTGCCCTTAAGACTGTTGCCCAAAAACAGGAAAATGACTTACTAGGAATGATTTCCAGATCCTTGTCCTCTGATAAATGGGGTCAAGTGGACCATATATTGCTTATATTATTGTACTGTTAGGCATCGTTGCCTAATTTGCATTAGTCCATGATCCTTTCCACGATTACTTTTATGAGACTGCTTGTGCATTCAAAACACACACTTCTTCTTTTTATTGACTTAATGGAACTATGATGAGATTGGCAACAGAAGGGAAAATTTAAATATCTTAGAATTCATTTTATTTTAATGAGATTTTAATAAGTTTCTCTGGTTTCATTTTGAATTACTTTCATAATGTGCTTAATTGTCTGGGGTACAACAAACCACATGCACAACTTTAAAGGAAGAAACTTCAGACTGCCTCTTCCAAAGTTGTTTCCAGGGACTAAGTGTCCGTATGCATCTTCTGTGCGCATTTGCACTCTGGCTTAGATCATACCGATATAGTTAATGAATGCAATTTGCCTAACGCCGAGACTGAGCAGGCCTTGGATAAAGTGCTTGCAGCTAGGAACTGGTTGGACATGACTATAGGCAGTCCTTGACTTATGACCATTCAAAGTTAAAACAGCAGTGAAAAAAATGACTTCCCACCAGTCATCACTCTTATGACCATCACAGCATTCTCCTGGTCATGTGATCTTGATTTGGGCACTTGGCAACTGTTGCACACTTAGAACGGCTGCAGCATCTCATCGTCGTACCTTCACCATTTGCAATCTTCCCAGCTGGTTTACGACACGCAAAATCAATGGGAAAGCTGGCAGGGAAGGTCACAAGTCTCATTCACATGATCTCTCACTTAATGCCTGTACTGATTCACAAGAAATTATCTGACTCCTATTGTGGTCGTAAGTTGAGGACTACTTGTACTCCAGATGGCTTAAAGAATTAGAAATAGGCAAAAAACAAAAAAGATTATTCAGGCCCCATTTCCCAAGACCATACATCACCTGAATCTTCTTGCCTTGGAAAGCAAAGAAGCATTTCATTAGCAGTACACGTGCTTTAATCCCAGAGTAATTTGTCCCTTTGTAACACTGGAGAAAGAACAAATTATTTAGTGCAAACCTGAAATGTTTAAACTAGTAACAATGTACACGATGGAAGAGAAATTATAATATTGAATAAAACTTGGAAAAAAAGATCATGCACAAGAATTCTACATTAATATTCCTAAACCAGAGAAAGCATCCATCATGATATTAGTTGACTTCTTATAATCCTGTCCATATTTCTGTGCTAGGTTAAGTTGCTTTGGTGCATTATTGTTCTTTCCACACATCATTAAAATAACAATCTAAACGAATTAATTCTGTCACACATTTTCTTTAAATGTTACAGTCTGCAGTCCACCAAACCTCCTTCTCCGATCAGGGACCCTGCCACCTCATCCAGACTGGACTAGATACCAAGACTCATTAACAGCAAACATCTGAACAGTCCTAGGGTTGCATCATGAAGGCCAGGCAAATGTCTCTATGCTGAGTTGCGCATACAACTTAACACAGGAGAGACCTTCTTCACTCTTGTCACTGTTTTCTCATTCAATATTTTGGTAGGAAAGCGAAAGAGTGTGAGAGTTCTCACGTCCAATTAAGCCATTGCTAACAATTATTCCTTTAATAAGCTATGTTTGGCTAGCTTTAAGATCCTGCCAACAGTGATTTACAAACTGTAATGACTGAGACGATACTTTAGCCGTAACCGACCAAACCATGTGAGGACCAAGATACCTAAAAATGAGTTCAGATCAATTCAGTGCATTTATAGAGTCTCATTATAGACCAGAAAACAGATAACTCCATCGCTAGGACTAAAAGTCTATCCCTGTTCATCAGAGAGTAAGTCCAAATGCCCGGATACAATACTTTTGGAAGGCGAGTCTCTCCTCAAATGACTGATGCAATATCATTCACCACCTGTAATTGGGTGGACGAGGAGACCATCAAGATGACTGACTACATCCTGGCTCTAAGATCAGGAGTACTGTTAGCACATCTCCTCAGCTTCATATACCACTTTCTATTTCATAAAGAAAGATGAGGTAGGGTAGTAGTTTAGAACTCTAAGAAAGTATTGGGCTACTCAAGCCTAGCGCAGTGACTTCCATCTACTTCTTTAGGAAAACATGGAGCTATCTCACTCATCTGCCTTGGAAGGAAACAGATTCCCATCTTACCATCTCAGCATCCTGTTCTGCTTTGTAGATTTGTGGGGCCCATGTTTCTAGCCCCACTGATCTCTAGTTCTCTAGAATCTGCCTTGAAAGGCAAGACAGATCAGGGCATATGGAAACCTAACTCTTGGATCATCTTGGCAGTGGCCAATGGGGTGTTAACTGAACTCCATGGAAAATCATGGGGAAAATAATACTACCATTCATTTAAGAAACATAACTAGAGTGTGCATCAGATGCAGTATTTCTCCAGCTAGCTTTTGTGATGGACTATAGATCTGAAATCACAGGACTCTAGGCTCTCTTTATTATTTATTTTATTTATAGCTCTTCAGTCACCTTGGAAACAGAGTAGATGCTACCAGACATGACTTTTAACACAGTTAATTATATCATTAGCAGTCAGCAGTCCCTAATATCTTGCAAAAACCTTCCCCAGCCTAACTCTAAAGCTGTTGCTATAGAGATGACCTTGGTGATGGGCTTTCTTTGATGGCTCATAAAAATGATCTACTGCAATGGGTGGTAGGAAGGAAGTTTATTTTGTGTGTGTGTGTGTTCATAAAAGCTAGCTAATATTTGGCTAAAAGCAAGCCACACCTATAGTTAGAAAACTGGAGGATAAAAAATTTGATAAGAGGAGGGTAGGACACTTTCTGGAATTTGCCATTCAACTTTAGAATAACCTGTTAACCTTGACAACAATCTCGCTGTCAACCCTGTCGACATTCTCAGATGTTATGCCAAGGTATGTTCCAAACAAACAAATTAGCAAAGTCATCAAATCCATTCCAAGTGGATCAATTTCTTTCCATTATTCAGTCATTTTTTCCAACCAACTTTCAAACGCTGTTAGGAAAAGCTCATTGGATTCATCAAAAATACATTTAGTCCTCCAGGAAAAGGAGTTAAAGAGAAAGATAAAGAGAGCATTAAGTCCCTTAGAGTAGCTCTCAATCAAGAAAGCAAGATTCCCACAGATTCCTAGAAAGTTTCTCCATGGAAAAAAAAAACAGAAACTTTCAACTGGAATTAGAAGAGCCATCATTAGTAGTAATCCACATTTGCTCATATCTTTCTTTAAAACAAATCAATAATTGGAAATGCCCTTCTTTATTTATTTACTAGGGCTTAGATGCCCCTCCAATCCAGAAAAACTCTTTCCTTCAAACAAATACAAAAGAAGACACAGCAGTGTCCCAACCTCCTTAGCTGTGTTCACTCAATTGCTGTTCTTGACAGCGACAACTGAAATCCTACTTTCAATTTCCCGGATCATTATTAATCTGTAATATTTTATTGACTAGGTTCCTATTTCCATTGTGCCATGCCTGAGTACATTATCCATCAATGAAAGCAAGAACAAAGGAAAACAGTAGCTTAAAACCTGTGGAATAATGACATTCTGCCTCTTCTCAGATATTCATTATTGCCTTCAATATTGATGGTAGGTGGCTTATTTAATTTAGCTGCATTGTAGGTAAAGAATGGAAGAACAGGGGTTAGTCTCATTATTTATTAAAGTCACACAAAATATTAGAGGATCTAAAATGAGTTCAGATCAATTCAGTGTATTTGTAGTTTTATTGATGATGTTTGTCCATCGTATCCAAACCCATCTAACGGGTGGTGGGCTGTCCACGGTGTGTCTGCAGGAGGCTGATAAGTCCAATACAGGCACAACATATTCTGCCACATGTCGGGCAGAGTATCCCTGTTCATCAGAGAGTAAGTCCAAATGCCCGGATACAATACTTTTGGAAGGCGAGTCTCTCCTCAAATGATTGATGCAATATCATTCACCACCTGTAATTGGGTGGACGAGGAGACCATCAAGATGACTGACTACATCCTGGCTCTAAGATCAGGAGTACTGTTAGCACATCTCCTCAGCTTCATATACCACTTTCTATTTCATAAAGAAAGACGAGGTAGGGTAGTAGTTTAGAACTCTAAGAAAGTATTGGGCTACTCAAGCCTAGCGCAGTCTTCCAAAAGTCTTCTTGACTATTGGATGAAATATGAGCTCCTGTTTTCCCTCCTACTAAGAGAAGAATGTGTTTTCCAGTGTCGTATCAAAAGTTCTGTGCAGCTTAAGGAGAGCTCTTTATGAATCAGCGTACCTACTAATTCATAAAAGCTCTTAATGTCTGCTGTATAATACTAAACAAATGAGATACAATTCATTCCAACTTAGCATCACCAATGACCACATTTATATTCAGTACTACATGCCAATTTGATTAAAAGCAGGAGTCTTCCTTTATGAGGAACTGTTTCCCCTTTACGACACATTAATGAGGCCCAACAGTGAAAATGATGAATTATGAATTTACCATATTTCCACACCCCCTGAACTAATTATGATTACTTTCCCAGACAGGCACAAATGGGGACAGATTAACTAAAGGTTGAGATGTAAATCAGGAACTTTTCAAAATGGCTTGTGGCTGGCTGACTTCTGCTCATCTCATTAATATTGCTGACATCCCAGCTATTCATATGTGTCATTGTAAGCTTGTCTGTGCTTAAAGCAAGAGTTCACAAATCTTTCTCCTGATTTAAAATGGAAAGTACTCTTAAAATATGAACAGGGTTTTTGGTGGGGAAGAGCAAGAATTCTTCTCTACATGGACTGTTCAGTCGGGATGGGAAATGATTCTACTGTTCTTATCTAAAGGATTCAATCAATATTTGGATGGGTAGAATGGAGGTGCTTCCTTGAAAAAGTTGCTATCTGAACTTCAGCAGCTCATCTACTGCTGGAACAAACAAACAAATGAGAAACCAAAACCCTTCAGCATTTTTTAAACAAAGAAATTCATTTTTTTATCTAAAGGAGAAGAGATTTTTAGCAAGTTTCTCATGGCTGGGGATAGGTCCTCTCTTAATCGAGTTGAGAGGTGGTGAACTCTCCATGAACACTGCAGTAGTTTGTAGCTCTCCTGGCTTCCTTTGGAGCTTTTGGACAATAGGAATCAGTAGGTACAGATAAAGTGCAGAACAAACCTTGGCTCTTTTGATAAGTCCCAGAAATAAAATAATTAGGTGACTGCAGGGATGCGGCAGTGATCAAAAATGCAAGGACCAGTTGTAAGTCACTTTTTCAGTACTGTACCGTCATAACTTTGAATGGTCATTAAATGAATGGTCATAAGTTGAGAACTACCTATATTCATTTGAGTACTGTGTGTTATATAGACAAGCATTTGTGTTTGTAAACCTGGCTTAAGAGCACAACTATGAACACAACTGTAACACTTTCTTCTATGAATATGCCTTGGGCTTCCCAGGAATCCTTTAATGACTTTTTTTTAAAAAACAGAACACAAGTTGTAATTTCATGGTTGAATTTCTGTGTGACAGCTGATACTTCACATATCTGTGTTGAGTGCTCACAAGGAAGGAAATATTTTCTTAGTGTGAACTAAACCCTTGATGGGGATAGAGCCAGTACTGACAATATTCATGGGCATGCGCTCTGCACAGATTTTCATCTCCACTAAGAAGAGATGGGATAAGAACTGAACCTGGAATTTCTGTGTGCAGAGGAGGTTTAACAGATCATACTTATATTGCTTCCATGCATAACCTCAGACATACTGAATGAGGTAAATATATGAATGATGGTCTGGATTCATCTGGGTTGCCCTTTAGAAAAACCCTTCACATCCTTTTGCAAAAATAGTTTGTAAGCGAGATAACAGCACGTCCAATGTTATGGAGAAGGCAATGACTGATTACATGATGAATAATACCAGTAATGAACAGTCTTCTAAATTATTGGATGATTACATACGATGAACTCTGATGTTTCAAAAATCTCACTGGAGAATGGAAAACCTGAATCACTTTCAGAAGGATTTTTATGGCCAAGAAGAAATATTGGAGGCTGATGAGAAAGGAAGTCTGAGAAAGATGATGAGAAATCCTATTCCAGGAAGAATATAATTTGATTTACTTTCTTGGATGCTAAATTCTTGACCTGTAGTTGTGAACAAATTCAGATTCAAAGCCCAGAGACTCTATCAAAACTTTTGTCTCTACTGTGGTACTTGTGAAAAGCTTTGGTCACATGCCAACTCATAATTAGGTGGTCATATTTGTGAACAGAAGCCATACAAATCCAATCATTTCTCATCTATAAGATCTTTCTGGGGATGTGTGGTATCTACAAGTGGGGACTTCAACAACATCTCACCAACGCTTTTTCTGAGATATTGAAAATTGTCCTTTCCTAACTCTTTGCTTTTCATTCTATTGGATTGAGAAGGTCTAGAATTCAGCACCAGCATTCCAGATACCTGAGACTTATAACTCTATATAGCTGAAATGCATGGAAGAAGGAAAGACTGATGTTTTGGTTATTTGATTTCTTTTATCCTGCATTTCCTTCAACAATTGGGAAATGTAGAAGATGGTGGAGCAGTATTTTTCAAACTTGGCAACTTCAAGATGTGTTGACTTCAACTTGGCAACTTCAAGATGTGTTGACTTCAACACTCAGAATTCCCCAGCCAACATGAAATCCTCCAGATATTTCTGAACCATCCATCATCTTTACTAAATAGGGCTCTTGGGAATCCTATTTATCTAACTATCTATTCTTTAGCAGAAATAAATGTGAATATTTGTTTGAATGCTTCTTTGTGCCAAACTGTATTAACAGTCTTTGAAAAAAAATATTCCTTGCTCATCTATTAAGTGCTGTAGCTCTTGGTTCTGATTTTATGATATCTAATGAAATTCCTTACCTCCTCTACTATCTACTAAAAACTAACTCTAAGGAAACAGTTATATGAACTCAGCACACAAATCTGTTATTTCTCCAGGTCACAATGACATAATATATTATTTACAGCTTGCCCATCATCTGAGAAAACTGTAAACTCCCAGGCAATTTACTGGAAGATATTAATCTCTTCTTGAAATTTGTTTAGAAATATTAAACTTGGGATACAAACAAAGTCGTCCATGTCAGTCAAACAATGATTCTATTACAGTCATTTCTCCATTAGATTTTAAGATCTGGCTTCATGCTCTGGGGGAAAGAATTACATACAATTGCTTTCATAGTCACTTTCAAAAGACATTTGGTGTGTTTCATTTTGCATCTGCAGTTTATTTTCTCTTCCAAAGAGTAGAGTCGGCGAATAACACGAGGGATGTTTTATTCATGTGATGCACTTCTGATGGGGTGTATCTAGCTTGCTAGCTCTACAGTTTAGCCTACTTCACACGTGTTTGTATTGCATAATTTATTTTATTTTAGTGTTTTTAATTGTCGTGTTTTATTGTTGTTAGCCGCCGAGAGTCTTCAGATTTCGGCGGCATACAAATTTAATAAATAA
>JANHZU010002709.1:25067-35460 GCA_032468055.1 Acrochordus granulatus | reverse complement strand
GTAGCTTCTTCAGCCACTTAATGACCTATTTGGGGATGAGTAAGGGATTTAGGAGTCAAATATCTATATCCCAAAGACACTCTACCTATTCACATCACCTGTAGTCCATCTAATGAGCCTAATCAGATTAGGTGAGAAATGCAGCCACACTGGAGGACATATATAGGGTCCCCTAACCAACTTCTGAAGAAGCTGCTTGGATAAGCAGTGAAACATCTTGAACCAAAAAGATAAGAAGTCCAGTTGCCATGACTCAAACTCCAGACAATTCTACTTGGATGATTGAATTTTCATCAACTTGAGTGCTCATGTTCTTTCAAATATTTCCAGAGACTTCATCAACAAGAAAATACATTTTCATCACTAGCACCCCATTTGTGGAGTTTCTTCCCTGTTCAACCATAGCTGGAGCAGAGACTTGCAAACTTGTTCACCAAGGTTCTACAATGTGATGGGATTAACCCACCTGTAGTTGGTACTGCTGTACTCCTGCTTGAGTTTATATTTAACTCAATATAAATATATATTTATATTGAGTTTATACATTTATAATAAATGTAAAAATAAATGAAGGATACCTATAAACCAGAAGAAATTAAAAAATATAGATAAAAGTCTATAGTTAGAAAGAAAGAAGACACTCAGATCAAAAGCAGGTCATTTATTTAACGAACTTTCCCCAGACACCCAAAGGCACTAGTCAACATATAGACTAATGACCTACAAATAAACATGATCAATACAATTATTTTCGCATTGTCATTTTTTTTGCACAACTTGAGATGGCACATCAAGTGAATTACATCCTTACAATAAATCCATTCCCAGAACACCACCACATCAATGTCTGATATTAAATAGAAAACATGCTGATAGAACAAGAAATTCTGAGTAGGAGGTATAATTCTGGTCAGATTGAATATATATCCAATGCTTTATTTCAGTGCAATCTTTCTCAGCAGTTATTGATTTAGTACAATCTCTGGCCTAATTTAACTAAGGACACATCTACATGGCAAGTTCTCAAGCTCTCTCATGCAATAGAATAGCACAGTGGTAGAATTTTCCAGGCTTCCCAATCAATTTTATAGCATTCAGTTAGAGATTCATAGGAAAAAAAAGTCTAATTCTACCAGCATACTTTCCCAAGTCCATTAAAAAAAAAAAGCTGCTCAAAAGCTTTTCGGGAACAATTTCTAAGAAACGATTTGGAAAACTTTGGCAAGTATATTCTTTTAATTTGATCTACTTCTTGAGCATGCCCACTTATGGACACAGAATTAAGAGGCATAAAAAGAAGCTAATATTCTTAGCTTTATATCCTCATAATATTGTTAAGAAAGATTTAATAGTTCAATTTTTTTTAAATAAACAGGATCCTTCTGAATAAAAAATGATTTTAAAGATGAAATGGTAAAAGCAAAACTGAAATGAAATCTTGAAATTAAAAACCCTCTAGCCAAAAAAGACAGAATTAAATTTGGAATCATAGCCAGTTTTCTGCATGAATTGTCCTTGCACAGATATGGTCACAGGTCATCCAAGTCTGGCTATGATGGAAGAATAAAAATGCTCTTTTCTATTGTATTGGAAGAATTCAGCATGCTGAAACAAAAGTACTATTAGCTTAATGAGAGCTTTGAAGAAATGCTGATAAGATGGTCCCTAATTTCATTTTAGCTTCCAATGGAAAAGTTGTCCAATGGTCTTTTATAAAATAGAAATCCCTGAAAGTTTTCCATTGCAAAACCCCTGTGAATTTTGCAAGCAAACTGTCCATTCCAACAGCTTCCCAAATGCATAGAAACTCGTGTTTACAAGAGGCACTGGAAAGCTTCTCCATTCTCTTCAAAGTCAATCTCTTGTTTCTTTTTGTGCCTGTTAGGATCTCCTCCATTGCCCTGATTGTGAAGCCCTTGAGTATATAAGAAGCCACCTTATTATGCAAGGACGGCCCAAGACCCAGCTTGTGGACTGCAGGTAGCTTCTCACAATCTACCTTGCAGCTCCCACAGCTCCAAGTCTAGAGAGCTGCAACTTAGTAGTAAGTCACAAAATAAGAATGGCACAATTTTTTTTTTTTTAATTTTCAGTGGGAAGTCATGTCAAAATATGTTTAAGCCTTTTCATGTTTCATTTTAAGAAGAGAAGTGGGGAGAGTAGAACAAACATTCTGGCCTTCCTGTCTCTGGTAACCTCGTCACACCACTGGTCCACTCTCTTTGGCCCTGAGCCATCAAAAAAATATTCATTAAGTATTATGGACCCCAGTCACAAAAATATTCTCTGCATTTCAGTGAAGGAGACCAGCATGTCCTTCAGGCTACACTGAATTAGAACTCCAGGCAGCATACTCAATAATGAAGGATACAGGGAGATGTTTTTGCAATTTGGAGGGCCAGATCTGCGAACCCATGCTGTGCTATGACTAGAAACAATCTTCCAGAGTCTCAGGAAGAGGTTTTTCCCATCACTTGTTACCTGATCCTAAAAAATCAAAACTAAAGATGTCCAAATCCCCTCCAGGGGTAGATCAGTGACTTTTGAGCTATGCACAAGAGCAGTGTTTCTCTACCGCAACAACTTGAAGATGTGAAGAGTTCAACTTGATTTAGTTGAAGTCCACAGATCTTCAAGTTGCTGAGACTGAGAAACACTGCACAAGAGGATTGTCCTGTTTGTATTAGATCCCTTGAAAATATTTGGTGAACTTGAGATTGGAGGTTTTTGTCAAATGTATACATGTGTACATGTAGCTTATCTACTTTTACATTTGAAAGCAGAAAACAAAAACAAATCAATTCTTTCTGAATCACTGGAATACAACAAACGTTTCATTATGATTGCGAACAATTCCACAATTTTTTTTAAACTCGGTGTGTGATAAAACTTCAACATATTAAACAGTATAAATGTCACAGATTACATTAAAATACCATAAAATATCTGTCCTCAAACTTTTACAATTATAACAAAGGATCTTAAGGATTTATTTTTTATATATTTATCTTTATATATATTTATGTTAAGAAAGCACTTAGACTTTTACACACATGACCTCACAACATTAGATTACTTGAAACTTGTAAACTTCGTGAAAGTTTTGTGAAAACCATGGATTAAAATCAGGCATTCTAAAAAGTATTCATTAGACATTTTCCAACACTGTTGACTGTATAAGATTTTACATAAACATTTAACAAAGCATACAGATATTTGCAACAAAAAAATCAACAAAATACCTGAAGGTAATAAGATTAGGATCTGGTTATTACATTTGCTGAGTGGGTGTCCCTCTTCACGTATCAGAGAGAAAGCTGACACCAAATCAATTCACCACGCACATAATGTAATATCTCAGAAAGACAATCACAATGGTGCCATCAAATTAGGACTTTGGAGCAAATGTCCAGGCACCTACTCAGCAGAATCTGCAAGAGGAAACTGAAGTACAACAGCAAGATCATACAGGTAATCAATACTGGTAAATCCAAATGCAGGAATTACCTGTCTCTGGTCCTTCTACATGGAGGTCCAGTTTATATAAATGACCCTCACACTTAATAAAATTAATAAGTACTGTAGGATAGATCATGCACAGTAGCTTGACACATATATACATTTCTGGATGGAAACCCCGCCTCTAACATTACATTATGTGAGTGGTGGACAGAAGGGAAATCATTTCATATTCTGCAGCACAAAGAAATTTGCCAGGCTACTAATATATGAACCAACACATAGATAAAGTGCATCAACAGGAATTTAGTGTAGACAGCCATGGAGATGGCCTTGAATGGAAAGAAAGAGGTTGAGAAGATTAAACACAAGCGCACTTACAAGATTCTGTTCATGTGATTCTACGTAGAGTCTGTTTCTTGATCTGGTCTTCTTAAAGGGCTGACAGGTACACCATGTATACTTCACAGCAATGAAATATTATCCCCATTTCTTGGCTTATGCATAAGATCCTTCCTATCAAATTTGCTTATTCACCTAGCTTGGGACTACCTGATTAGGAGCAACTCTCCAGGATGCAAAGGATTTTACTGCCTCTTATTACCCAGTCTTGTTCACTTCATATCTTTAGGAATGAACTAGTAAGTGCTGAGTGATGAAAAACATCCTTTGATACATGGAGGCTCTTGCTCAGTGGTAGAGTGTCTAGTTTGCGAGCATTAGATTCAACTCTAAGCAGAAGAGCTCTTGTCCACAACTCCAGAGAGACTCTAGTTAATTTAGATGATGTCAGTTTGACCTGGACTTGGGCCATTGCCACCACAATGTGTGAAGGCTGGTACTGCTCCATCCAGCACATGCCAAGGACCACATTTGTCATGAACAGTAAGCTATTATCGAATGGCTTTTCTCTAATAGCAGCCACAACTTCTAGTATAATCCAGCCACACAGCTGTAAGATTGTACAACTTTCATTGATTGGAATGGAAATTTAAAAGGGCCATTTGTATTCTAATGTGCCCAAGACAAAAAAAAACCCAAGTTTTCTGCAGTTTTTGAGAAGCTCACATTTCTCAAAGCAAAACTTGCGCATATACATCTTCTTAGTATTTCAAAAACTAAACAAATATAAACCAGAATCAACACTACTGAAAGCATTCCTAAATCCATTGATTGATGCTTTTAAGCAGTAAAGTCTTATACATAAAAATATTCTGCTTAATCTGATTTCTTTATATACATATACAGTATTCCAAATAGTTTCTCCCTGGAGACATTCATCTGCTCCCCCTACGTAAGAAATACAAGATACTTTGAATATATTAAGAGATTCAATTTACCTGAGACTTTTTTTTTTTTGCATATTGATGTTCTTCAAACTGTTTAATGGTTGAAACCTATATAACTTCTCATTAAACTCAACTGAATCAGTGTTTCCACTGGGTTCTATGGGGCAGTCCAAAAACTGCTGGTATAGTTTATATGAACTAAAACATAATCAAAATATAAAGATACAGAATGAAACTGAATTAACTGAATAAGCTATACAAAGATACATAATGTGGGTTGGTGAACACCAGCAGGTCTTACATTGTTGATAATATTCATTCTTGAAGGCATAACAATGCATATACACAGTAGTACTAAAAGGCACACCTTGTCCTGGCTACAGTATCTTTCTAATTCAAAGTTCAAAACCCAAACTGGCATATATTAAACAATCAGAATGACAGCAATGCGTGTATGCGTAGGGTACAACTATGTTAGGAAGAAATACCAGTTGGAGTTGAAACAAAACCATCCAGATCTTTTCGATGCACCAACTCTACAAACTTAGGATGGTTTAATGCTTCTTTCCTTCTCCTAGAAAAATGTTCTTTTGAATTTGCAAGAACATTAAAAAAAATATTAAAGACATAAAATTTCCAAGGTTTTTCACTGTCCCTCCCAATGTGCTCTTTCTTCCTCCCATGTCATGTCATGCTGTCAGAGAATGTGGGATTCATCTTGATGGGACAAAAGACCCACTTCATTTATTGTGGAAGCATTATAAGGACATCTACACCAAGGTTTCATCTTTCACTCTTCTAGTAACATGAACGTCCAGAAATCAGATGAAGGAAGCATGATTCCGTGGAAGAACCAAGAACCAAAGGGTCAATTTTTGAAATGAGTTACTGTTTTTGTAAAAGTTGGCCTTAGCCTTTGCAGGTAGTCCTCGACTTAGGTCCAGTCACTTTCATTCATGACTACTTAATGTTATGATGGATCCCCCCGAAAGGTACTTATGACCCAGATTCAAAGTTCCAGCAGCCACCCATCTCCTGACCCCCACTTCTCACATGACTGTATTTTGGATGCTTGGCAACCAGCCCAGACTGATGGTTGTTTGTGGCATTCCATGGTCATGTGACCTCAGTTGGCAATGCTTTTATTTCCAGTTTCTGGCAAAAACTGCCCCATAGCAAACAATGGGTTTGCTTAACAACTGCTGCATTCATTTAACAACTACACAAAAAAGGTTGCAAAATTGATCATGGTCATGTGTCAATTTGCTTAACGACTGCCATGACTTACAACCATAATTGTGGGCTCGATTATGGTCATAAGTTGGGGACTACCTGTTGTCAGAATTAGATGTACCGAATTCATTGGCTTTCTCATCTTTCTTGTGGCACTTCTGTGAATCATTTAGGTAGAAATAGCATTAGATGAAGCCAGCCCACCTAGACACTGTAAACAATGATCTCATTCGTTACTCCTGAAGCAAAGTCAGGAAAATAACCTTTACATAAAATGGTTGCATCAATCAGCAAATCAAAATAACAAATTGATTAGCATCTAGATGGTTGATTGGATATATAGCATTTTATCTAGAGTATAACAGTTGGGAGAGTATTTTACGATGTGAGGAAAGTCTACTTGGTTGGGACTTGCTGGAACAGAGTGAATTTTTCTTTTCAAAGATGGCCAAAAGTGGCAGTTGAAAAATGTAAAAGCATTATTAAGTGTCTTTCTCTGGTCACCGTTCATGGAGAAATAGTGAGATATCCACTGTCCTTCCAATTCATATTATATAATAAGAAATACTTCTAGTAGCAGACTAAGCAGCCTAATAAAATCAAGGATCAAAAGAAAACTGCATGCTTCTAGGAGGTTAAGAAGTAGGGTGTCCTTGCCTGTTCCTGCTTTTAAAAACATCTGGCTTCCGAAAATAAAGCTTCCATTACGGTCCACCTCTGGCTTTTGGTAGATGCCTCTCCTTTTCCTTTGCAAGTCATTATGGTAGTGGCCACTGCAATTTATGCTCAGGAAATCTGCAAATCATTTTGGCAACCAACTTATTTCTAAAGTCTGTCCTGAGTGATGCTGTGGTTTTTCTTTCGAAACCACGGCAGATAAAATATTTAAACACCGGATTCGGCTCAGTGACGTAGAAAACATGCAGTTTCTAATCTGCTCTTGGAAATCTCTTTAAATGTACAGAAAAGTACGTGGAACAATCTTTAAAATCCGGGATTGGCAGCAATAAGCTTCCCTGCCCTTAAATAGTTCATTATTAGCACAAAGTATCTACTGATTTTCGCCTTCTCGGTTGGGTTCTATGAAAACACGGGAGGAGCAGGCACTTTGGCACATAAAAGTTCTCTCTTCGCTTGTCTCATTTGGCAAAACACACATTTTTAAAACAATGGCAAAAAGCACATTTTTTTTCAACTCCAGACACACAATAGGTGGCGTGCGCTCTTAGGGACAAGAGGAGATTCAAGTGGTCAGCTTTTTCTTAAAGATCCTAATTCACCCACTATTAACACCGTTAACATTTGGTGTGAATCTCAGAACTAGGCATTACGATATCCTCGAAAGGGGACCTCTGTTTCTGATCTGTCGC
Source organism: Acrochordus granulatus (assembly GCA_032468055.1). Lineage (NCBI taxonomy): Eukaryota > Metazoa > Chordata > Lepidosauria > Squamata > Acrochordidae > Acrochordus > Acrochordus granulatus. Next base: position 28,109 of record JANHZU010002709.1, on the reverse strand, counting down.
ACTTTCGTATCCATCATTCTAGTCCCTTCTGTTCCAGAATATCCCTTTGAAAACAGATGTGTATGTGTGTATAGACACAAATGTTTTGCTGCCCAAAATACAGAGGCAAGGAGGTGCTTCCTCCTAGATACAACTGATAATGCATATTTAAATTGCCAAGAACTATGTGAAGATATATGGACAAGCACAAAAATTCAAAATCTAGATTATTAGCAAGACATTAGCCTCAGAAGTGAAGCACTTCATGTCCTATAGATGTTCTTTAAGGGAAAAAAATCTTTGATAGCTACTGCTAAAGGCAAAGTGGAACAAGGATTAGACAGGATTGTGGTTTTTAATGACACCCCTTGTGCCTTCTAGAACGTATTTCACTCCATCCGACACATAAAAAGAAAATACCGACATTAAACCACTGCTTACCCAGTCAAGGATTTGCTTTCTTCTTTAACTTTGGTATCTAAAGTCTGTGCTTGGGAATATCAAACATGAAATGATTCTAAAATAAAGGTAAAGGTTTCCCCTGTTAGTCATGGCTGACTCTAGGGAGGTTGTTCATCTCTGATTAATAACCAAAGAGCCAGCATGTCTGAAGACATTTCCATGGTCATGTGGCCAGCATGAATATACACTGAGGCACACGGAATGCTGTTACCTTCCCACCAAAGGCAGTACCTATTTATCTACCTGCATTTTTACATGCTTTCGAACTGCTAGGTTGGCAGGAGCTGGGGCAAACAACGGGAGCTCACCCCTTATGCAGCGGTGCTTGGGTCTCAAACTGCCAAGCTACCAATGTTCCAGCTGACATGCCCAGCATCTTAAGTGCTCAGCTGCTACTTCTGTCGAGATTTCTCAGGGTGGTGGTTCTCTCTTGGCCCATCCTCATTTCTATATGTTTCTGAGGTATGTTTGTACTGAGTTCATACTTAAATATGGAATGTGCATAGGCTTATGTACAGGTGATCCGGTAGCCAGAAAATAGTTCTCACGCATGACGTTGAGAAATAGTAGCCTTAATTATGTATAAGTGCTTTTAAAGGGGCACTGGGATTCCTATTTCTGATCTAGAAGACACTTCAATCCAGTCCTTTTGATCTAACTCAATTAACGCACTCCCAATTATAATTACTGTATGCAAGTGCTTCGTTTTGAGTATAAAGGGAGGCCTTGGTCACCACAGGGCAAGTTTATTAACAGTTTAGAATTGAACAGCTTTAATTCCTTCCATGATCCATGTCAGAACTCCCAAAAGAACGCAAATGCGTTCTTCCTCTCTTCTCCCCAAATTTTGTTAGAAATCGTGCTAATGACCTAGTCTCCAAAGAAACATAGAATCTTTCCCAAACTGGGCACTCTCCAGATATGTGGACCATCTCCCAAAATTCCCAGACAGCATAACCACTGCTAAGAATTCTAAAAACTGAAGTCTTCAAATCTGGAATGCGCCTTGGGAAAACCTGACTTAGAAGAATAACAGTTGGAGTTGTACTCCAATATCCCCAACATCAACTTACTACCTATTTCTCCTGTATCTGGTGACATTCACCAGTGGGTTCACCTTTATTTTCAGGTCACTAATTTTGGAGCAAGGTCATGGGAAGCCATAGGGACATGGAAAGAAGAGCAGTAGATAAAATAAGCATCATCACACAAAAGCTGTGATTTATGTACTTGCCTATTGTAGAATTTGCATGATGACATTGCCATGTATGTGCTGTCCTTTTGGCATCATTGTAGTTGACCATGCATTCTGGTCAATCAAAGAAGGGAAATTTGTAACTTTTGGAACAAACGTGGGTACACCCCAACAGAAAATCTCCTCCATGAGTGCTTTATATATAATATAGAGTTGCATTTTGTACTGTATATTTTCAAAAAAAAATAAGAAGCATTCGAATCTTCTTGTAGAAAACTTTCCTGTCCAGAAGCTTGTGTTGGCTTCCAGAGGTGTTGTACTGAGCCAGGGAGGAAACTATGCATCCTTAGGTAGAAGAAAAAGAAAATGTCACATCTATACCAGCATTCCTCAATCTGGTGCCCAGGAAAATCAAACCCAATGCTGAGCTTTACTTCAGAAGTTTCCCAGCTAGCAATGTATGGCTGCTTGATATTCTGGGAAATGTAACCCAACACCATTTGAATGGTACCAGCTTGAGGAAAACTGCTTCCATAGTGAAGTCCCATGACTGTTGTACTTTTCTTCAGGCATGACATCATATCCCATAATACCTTATCACGGGCTATGCTTTTCTAGCCTAAGCCAACTATTATGATAAAGAGAGAAGAACACAAAGCTGTACATGAAAAATCAAAGAGAAAATAGTTTTAGGGCACTTGCTGGATATGCAATGTATAATTAATCAAAAGACAATTAATTTGATATTCAAGTCAATCTTTCTCAAGCTGTCTGAAAGATATTTCAAGGCCTTGACTGATGATAGACGTTTGCAACAACACACATGTACAGGTGGGTACAGACACCAGAAGATGCCTTGCTAATCAAAAGTAGTAGGAAAATTTGTTTAACAAGGGTTTTATTTTGAAGAGAACTGTTGAGTGAAGCAAGGGTGATGGAAGGGTTGATTGAGCACTGATGTAAGGCAAGGAGATTTTGTGACTCACTACACCATGCCACTTTGCATGTGTATATGAAAGGAATAGGGCTGGTAGATAATGGAAGGTTGTCCATGAGCTATATAGTAATTGCTGAAGTTCCTGTCGCTGATATAAGGGGCAGGCTGATAGTAGCAGGTTACATTGGCTACATTGGGGATAATGTTCTGTTCTCCAAGTACTTTGAGAGCCAGGATTGTAATCATATTTAGTGTTTGCCTTCGTTCATGGCCCATAAGACAGACAGTACTCTCGTTCACTACCCCACGCAAGGTCATCAGGTAATCATACTTGCTCTTCTCTTCCCCAATGAAGTGGTTACGCAGGTAGGACTCAATCTTCCGTTGTTGCTCAGCTACATCTGGAAAGTCAATGAAGAACCGAGAACACATGTACCGTTCCAGCGATTTAATTTCTGCTTCATCAGCT
>JANHZU010002709.1:0-21218 GCA_032468055.1 Acrochordus granulatus | reverse complement strand
GCACGTAGGCGCAAAAGTGTCTGCACAACTGGCAACAGCTCTCCAGAATTTCAAACAAGAAAGTTTTCTTTTCATGATTTGGGAATGTCATGAAACTGATTTTATTTGTTTCCCTAGAAATGAAGCATTTTGCCATTGGGTGATAGAACGTTGCATAGTGAATAAGTTTACCTTAAAATTAGCAATTCTGTCATAGTTATACTTTTTGTATGTAAGCAGAAATGTTGTGATTACATTTGCATTACTTTGAATACTAATTGTTGTGAAACACAGGGAAGGGTTTTTGAATGTATTTATTTATATCCTGCCTTTATTATTTTTATAAATAACTTTAGGCGGTGAATGCACACAATATTCCTTCCTCCTCCTCTTTTACCCTATGCGATAGTTGGGCTGAGAGAGAGGGACTGGCCCAAATTTACCTAGCCAGCTTTCATGGCTAAAGCAGGACTAGAACTCTCAGTCACCTGGCTTCTAGCCTGGTGCCTTCACCAGAAGGCACCTTCACTAGACCAAACTGGCTCATGCCTTGATTCTGGACATTTTAAGGGCTATTATAGATTATATATTATTGTTCTTGGCTGAGGAGAAGCCAGAGGTCAGTGGCAGAACATTGCTTTACATACATACATACCCCATCTTAAATTCCTAGCATCTCCAAGTATTTGCAAGAATTATGGCCTGGAATCCCATCCTTAGATATCAGGTGAACTGTCTTGCAGCATAAAATATATCATTCCCAGACATTGGCCCATTCATCAATCTCTTCTTTTACACTGATGCACCTTCTTTAAATTTTGCTTCTAAAATTAAGTTAAGGCATAGATTGGTTCCTGGCTGACAGAAACCAGAGATGAGGAAAAGGGTAGATGACTTATAGAGAAACCCCTGGAAAGAGATGCAGCTGCCATGGAAACCAGATATAATGGAGTAAGTCCTAAAGCCTCAGATAGGCTTAGATGTAATCAAAGGACTGCCTGTCTCATGAGTCAGAAAATAGAAGAGCATCTGACTGCATGGCTGGAGGATTTTAGGAAAGATTGGTTCTGCAGTTGCTAAAATTCAGGATGGATAAAGCAAAAAAGAAAAAAACATACAGGCTTTTAAAAATTGGAATAAATTTGAAATATTGTGGTAAGGTAAAGGTTTCCCCTTTTGGTCATCGCCAACTCTAGGGGGCGGTGTTCTTCTCTGACTCACACCCAAGGAAGCCAGCATTTAGCCAAAGATACTTCCGTGGTCATGTGGCCAGCATGACTATACACTGAGGATCATGGAACTTGTTACCTTCCCACCAATTTAGGCAGTATCTATTTATCTACTTGCATTTTTGCATGTTTTCCAACTGTTAGGTTGGCAGGTGGACCTAACCTAAATTTGAAGAAGCCCAGCCCTACTGGAGGAATTTTAAACATCCACTCTAAAGAAAAAGAGAAAAACAAACTTGATGGGATTTAGCTGATTTAGGATAATGCCAATTCATTATCATAGCAGCCATTCAGAAATATTATGGCTTAACTTACAAATAATATTGATAGAATAGACTATATTCCACCCTGCTGTTTCTTTTAAACAATTACTGATAAGAAAGCCACTGATATTACAGCCTTCTAAAATAAGTAAAATCAGTCTTCAGCTGAAATGAATTAATATTTTATGTAAATCACTATATCCCCCCAAAGCTTTTGGGCAATTGTCAGTAAAATGCCCAGAAATATGACTACAAATAGTGATTTATATACAGTTTTCTGTAGACTCGCCATGTACTCTAGGAAAAAAAACAGTTCACAAAGAGTCTGAGAGTGCAAGCTAACAGATCACATATAAAATGCTTGCTGAAAAAAAATTCAGAATTTTGAAAAAAATGTGCACATTGGAATCTGAATAAATAAAAAAAGCAAATTCATTTGCATATTGAAGTTTGAATAAATGAATTATTGCTCTTTGGCTAATGAACAAAATGCAATCAATTCACAACTGGAGCATCATACTTAAAGTCAGCTTAATGCACTCAGTTCAGGTACATCTACAGTGACCGGGCTCTCATCTTAATAGCAACATAAAAATACTTCGCAGCCATTGTGGTTACAGCTGAGCTCATATCTGCAAGACATTAAGTTCCATAAAGTAAATAATTTCTTCTTGGGAACCTCAAAAGTAGTTAATCTATAAGTTCCTTCCTTGTATCATGGTAAAGGGCACAAGACAGGAGAGCACATGTCACAGTTTCCAAGGCATTCAAGTCACAAGGATACAACACCCCAAGTTTGGCAACACCCCTAATCCCAAAACTTTTTAAGTTGGAGGACACATTTGGAAATGAGTGAGCAAGTTATGGACAATTGTATCAATAGATGTCATGGTCAGATATCCAGGTACAACATATTTTATGAGAAAGCTCTTGGGTGTTGATGTCATACCCCTTTTAGCTTCCTAGGACTTTCTTTAACACCTTGTCTCTCTTTCTGCACAGCTGGGTCTACTTCAAAACAAAACATCAGAAGGTAGTTGGCACATAAATAGGGTAAATAGATAAATAAATAAAGTTTTTAGGATATACCTAATAACCTTTAGAAGCTAAAGACTGACATTTTGCTTTTTAACACCCTAAATTCTATTTAATGTTTAACTTTTTTAAAAAAAATGTGATTTCAGTTAAAAAGGTGAGACATTAGCCTTTCAAAGTGCCAAAGGAGATAGCTGTAATCATATAATGGTGCTCATGAGTCTCTTATTTGAAACTGAGTGTCCTTCATGTTATAATGAAGAAAGAGATGTTTATCAGGAATTCTGAAATCCAAGAAGAAAAAGATCAGAAGATTCAGAAATTTTATGAGAACCGAGATATTTCTTGGTCACAGCAAGAGAGTCAAGTGTTTAATTAACTAAAAAGCTAATTCCTGGTTAAACAGACTTCATCTTACAAGAAAAAATCCATTTCTTTCTGATAGGGCACAAGACACCTTCTTCTAAGATGACAACTGCTACAGCAAAAGCAACTAAAAAGAAGTTAAACCTTTATAGTAATGCTTTAAAACACAGAATACTTCATTTAAGTTTAATGGCCTTATCAATTAAAATTTAATCAACTTAGATGTCTTTCAGTGACAGCTTCATTATCATTCTAATTAAACTGGGTAATGTAAAATTTGCTTAGATTTAGACTCAATTTGAAAGGAAATTTTGTGTTGGATGGAAATTCCCAGACTTCTTAGCTAACATTCTCTCCTACCAATTCTGGAAGAAGTAGAGCAAAGTAACTGAAGAGCACCAGAGTGAGAAAAATTGTTATTTCAAGGAAGCATAATTCACAAGAAAAAATAAATCTTGTGTTTGGATTCTAGCACATTCAGTTAAAAGAATTAATACTAGGTTAGAAAGAGAGGTCATCTGGCTAAGTATAGACTAGTTTTGGACTAAAACATGACAATGTTCAACATTATTCATAAAATAACACTGGGTGACTTTGGGGCTACCATTATTCCTCAGTCCAACTTATATCACAAATTATAGGATGTGAATTTTTTTTTAAAAAAATGAGATTTTGGAGAAAGATTTTATATACACACACATGATGTATTTTAGATACATCTAAATTATTCCTTGATAGCAATCAGATCAACAAATAGGCCATTGCACTGCAATGGGAAAAATTGTGAAAAGAAGATCCTAGGATCATATTAAACATCGCACACAGAGCTTCTCCCATCATCACCTCACATGAGAGTGAGAAATGGAAAAATAAAAAGATCCAAGCCATGTATTGAAAATGAGCCAATCTCTTTTCGTAGGGATTCTTGAGAACCGTTCCCATTAAGCTAATGTCAACAACTATAGTGAGAGCCTTTATAATACTACCTTATCTCAAGATAATGCATGGTTTGCTACTACAATCTTTCCATGCAATTAGCATTCTAGTCATCTCATCAAACACTTAATAAGTAACCCGCAGCCATATGCCACTTTCCTGTTTGATGAGAGAAATGAGAATGGGGTGGAGAGACAGAGGGAACCAATTTCCAGCTTGAAAACAAACTTCCTTAGAAAATATACAGGACAGATCCCCATCCACCACCCATCCCCCAATCTCTGAACATTGTTTGGTATGCTAGTGCAAACTATAGGCTTGCAGGGAACTAAGGCTTTTCTTTAAAAAAAATACATCAATGACTAGATTAATATGGAGATTTAGAGATAAAATGGAATATACAGTAGCTTTGTCTGTTGTGATGACTTGACTGTGGAATGTTCCTTCCAATTTTTCCCACTTAACAGGGGGTCAACTTATAACAACTTCGGATGCCAAAAGAGAAGTGCAGAAAACTCCTACGACTTCATGTGTCAGATGTTATTTTGGCTAGAGAGAACAGTATTATTCAGGGTTCAGGACCTTGGATAGTTTCACACAACCCTGGCGGGGAAACTCAGTTGGCTACTACCTGCATTAAAACAAGAAGAGAAGAGGTGGAGGGATTCTAACATATTATTGGTAGAGGGTTCCACTAGGGCAGTACTCTCTTGGGCAGATAAATCTAGAAGGCATTTAACGAGGGCATCCATCTGTTCCTGCATCAGCTTGCTGGCTTTTCTAGTTCTCTAGATTCCTAAATGTGATGGCCTAGTTCATTTAAATTGATTTATTCAATCTTGTGGGATTCTTTAGAGTAGCCCACACAGCTAGTTCAGAGTGTAGGGTTATGATTTTTTCTGATAGACGATTCTAACTACAAGATAAAAGTTGGTGATTCTTATTCTACATTATTTATAATTAAATTCATGTGCTACATTGCTTTGGTGAACCATGTGGAATCTTAACAATTTTCTTCTTCCTTCTGAAAGACAAAATAAGATGACTTCATGGAATGCAGATATTGTCTCTTTATTGCATCTTTCTCAAAATCATAAAAGTTTTTGAGATTCTTGGCTGATGGCTGAGACATATTGGTATAGAAAAAGACATAGCTGCACTAGCTGTGAAAGTTCAATTCAAGTTTACCCAAGCAAATGACTCTTCCCCGCTTTTAATAAGTTTAATTCAGTAAAAAATCTGCTTTATGGAACACTATATAAAGTTGGTAAACTGTTCAATTGTCTAATTTGTCTGTTTCATAGATCAGGAGTCTATGAAGAATGTTGTGGTTTATTGGACCACATAGGCTGCTGTGGAACACACGTAATTTTTTCCTGATGAAAAATCTTATGATGCTCAAATGCTTGCATACTTTCATTTATTGCAAGATAATATCTCCCTACTCTTACAGGTGATTCACTTCATCAACATTTCTAGGAAGAAGAGAGCAGATTAAAAAACTTACGATGAATTGGATTCTTGCCAAGCATGCACTTCTTCAGAATGAGTGTGATGATTCTCTAGATTTTTTGGCAAAAATACAAATGATCATCTTGCCACTGATAAAATCATGAACCTCCCAAGGAATGCTGTAGAATAAAACAGACAATAATAGGGAAGTTTGATATATAATGTCAAAGTGGTTACAGAATAAATCAACTAGAATTAAATCCTGTATTCATAACAAGATCATTTTAGACAAAAGAACTTAGGATGTTCATGACTCATTTGTGAGATATACAAGCACTATTTCCTTCAAGAGCTCAGGGTAATGTACTTTATACTCCCCTAAGGCACATTTGGACTGAGAGAGAGTGATTGGTCCAAAGCCCCTCAAGAAGCAAGAGCCAGATTGGCTGAAACCAAATATGTTGGAAATCACATGAATGGAGTAGGTGAAACTAAAGCTTAAAATGGAAGCAGCCATATCCAAGAGTTTGCAGACTGGGTTGGAAGCTTGGTGGGCAATATTAACCCATGGGCTGGATCAGCAGTTATCATGTCTGCAGTAGAGTTCATGCCCGGTTGGACCATTGGCATTCTATCCCTTCAAAAAAAAATGGTTCTTCTCCATTGCTGAAAAGTTGCATGAATTATACTAAAACACCAATAATGTTGTTTCCAGTTTTGACTGGAGCTGCTCAGTCATTAAAAAGTAGAGGTTTCCCCTTTCAGTTGTGTCCAACTCTAGGAGGTGCTGCTCATCTCCATTTCATAGCTGAAGAGCCAGCTTGTCTGAAATCACTTCTGTGGTCATGTGGTCAGCAATACAATATGCTGAGGTGCATGGAACACTGTTATCTTCCCACCAAATTAGGCAGTACCTATTTATCTACTTGCATTTTCACATGCTTTCAAACAGCTAGGTTGACAGGAGCTGGGGCAAATAACAGGAACTCACCCCATTACATAGACCTGACTCAAACCTGTCTCAAACTTGCTGACCTTCTGTCTGACAAGCCCAGAGATTTAACCACTAGGCCAACATGCCCTCTAGGCCACTGTGCCCATTCTGTCATTTGCCCATCCTAAGGGAAATCTAAGGAGAATATCATCATTATTAATTCAAAGCTTACTACTGATGAGTCTACTCTGAGCCAGACTAAGGCTAGCTTCAATGCTATTATTCCAAATCTAAAGTTATGCTTTTCAGTCATTTAAACCAATTTTTGAAGTTGCAGAAGTGTCAATTTGCACCCTTGCCATAAAAGATATAAAAGACCTCTTCCCAACTGATTAACCAGTTCAGAGAAGTCACTTTTTGACCTTAGGGAACCTTATCATTTAACAAAGTTTAACAATGCTAGAAAATACTTAAAGACAAGCAAATAAAAAGCATAATGACAAGATATTCACAAATGAATCTATCAGAGGCATGGCTGATGACCAGGAAACAACAAAGCATCCAGTTCTTCTCCTAAGTTAATGAGAGGAAAGGATATGGGGAAGGAAGTTAGCTTCAGTTACATCCAAAAAGCATGAAAGGAAGGAGGCGTTCTTGATAGAAAGCTTGATCTGAGGCCATTCACCAAGCTGGGATCATTCATTACATTTAATAGCCAATAAATAATAAATAAATAATAGAGTTTGGAAAACTGAGCAGCCTCTAAATTTGAGTTAAGAAGTTGCATCTGCAAGCTTTCTGGATGCTTTTCTTATGTTCTGAACAATAAACCAATTATATATTTTATAATGGTGGCAGCAGTGTTTTACCTGGCTAGTGGAGAAAGGCCATAAAAAAGAAAACTATATGCTGTCTAATCTTCTTTCTGTAAAACAAGCTCTTGCATTATGAAAAGAAATAGGGGCAAGGAAAAAAAAACCCACAGGTCTGATTCATACAATATATTAAACCTCAGTGGCTTTTCTAAAAGTTATTAAACAAATTCCCACCAGAACAAAAAGGTTCATAATTTATTTCTAAAAAAATAATGTAGTTAATAAAGATATACAGGAAGAAGAAAGCAAAGGCAACCTACTTGTTATTTGCCAAGAAAACTGCAGGGACTTGTCAAGGCAATCACCAAGAATCAGCACAAACTTAAAGGTACACACACACACACACTATATATATACACAGACACATGCACACATACACACACGCGCATGAGAGCCTAAACTGAAATAAGTGTTTCATTTGGATAGTTCTTGATTCATGTAGAAAAGCATTTTTAGACAACACACACACACAGAATACAGCAGTTTCACCTTGTTTTCCTAAATTCATGTTATTGCATCCAGTTCTAAAGCTGAGTCCCCAGGTTAAAAACAAATCCTAGATTTGCACTGAGGTTTTTCTTTCAAGACAGCTGGTAAACAGAGCTAAAATGAAGGCTGCTGAGCTGCACCACAACATTGCGTTATACTTCTGCTCCAGAGTGCTGTTGCGCAGCTCCAGCAATGATGGAAAATAAAAAGGACAAGAGGAAGAGTTTAGAGAACCAATGGCTCCTTTGAAGTGATAGCTCTAGTGCTGATTCATTGCAGCTTTGGGCCACAGGCTGGTTAAAAAAAATGCACCGAGAGACAAAGAACAAAAGCAGGGAATAAACTGAAAGAAACTGGAATCGTTTTAGAGACAAGCTCTAATAGTTACCCCTGCATTTGATCCCTTGAAGTTCTGAGCCCCGACTGCAAATGTTTAGACAACTTCAATCAGTCTGTGACTGAGTCTCGGAGGAAAGAAGGAATAAATAAATCTGATCCAGCTCAAACTGCTTCTGATTGCTTGGAGGAGGGAAGCAAATGTCTTGGACCAATGATTCATTCAGGATATACTCTTGTCACCAGAGTGCCATTGAGAGAGTTGTTGCGGATAATGAGGAGGTGAAGCTTGAAAGGAAAGCCACTTCGCAGTGACAGCAAAGTTAATCATGCAAGAAAAAAAAGGGGGGGAAGTAGGCATAGCAGGAGGAGAGCAGATCCATAACTGGACATTAAATAGTTGTCTAGTCGTACTTTGTAACTGCTTTGTTGCCTCTCCCAGCCCAACTAATTTCTCTTGTGGAGTAGACTTCTAAGTGTGAGGCCCCCCCATCAGGCATGAGGGATAACATAAATGAAATTGCAGATGTTCTCTCCCAAATCTGCAATTTCTTCTCTCCTTTTGCCTTCCAAAAACAAACCCCTGTTCCCCACAGCTTCCCCGCTCCCACCTCATGAGCACACATGGACAGACACATACTTCTGAAAAAAAAGAATGAGGAAAGGCAAACACACCATTTCTCTGCAGTGTCCCATAATAGTTAGGTCTTCGGAATGTGGCTGAAAAGAGTCTGGGGAGTTCTAGAATTTTGGGGATCAGTGAAAACTTACCTAGCCCAGGTTTTTCTCCTCTAAGGGGAAAAGGCATGCATCTTATTAAAAAGACACCACTTTCAGTTTCCATCTTTGGCTCCTCTGAAGAAAGGATGTTCAGATGTGGGGGATCTTTTCTGTCCAACCAAGTGGATGGTATACCCACCCTATGATTAACACGGTGTCATGGATTTTTAAAACTGAGACACTCATTAGGCCACAAATGACCCTGAAGGTATCCAACAAGGTTCACATTAATAAAAACTCAACAAGTTCCCATAGAATTGTGGAAATTCAGAAACCTATACTGTTTTTGAGCCCCCAGATGGCTTTTAAAGGAAAGGCAACTAAAGACTTTAAGTGCTCTATAGCTAATAGATTCAAAGATTTTAATCTGTATTCAAAGATTAAAACTTGTAAGCATAGAAAAGATTGCTTCTACCAGTTGGAGTTCGTATTCAGAATTTAAGTTCAAGGAATTTTTAGAGATTCATAAAGACAAGGATCCTTCACCTATAGAAAATAGTTGTCCACTTATCATACAAAGAGGACCACAAAGGCTACATGCAGTGGTTGGATCCTCTCATATCTTCCCCCAGTTTCCATATATTTTGAAATTCAATGCCCTGTAGTGTTCATCAGCACAACCATTGATCTAGGATACTCAGAGATAATACAGTTTTAGAGCAACAGATACACAAAGCCCATTCGGTTGCAACCCACAGAAAATTCAGGTTTTCTGTAGCATTAAAAGAGGTTTTTTTTGCTAACATGCTCTCTTGATTTCCTGTTTTTGGGACAGCTTGTCTGACTTAAAACAAAACAATAACAATAATAGACACATATACAAATCTCTATTCAGATAGAACAATAAGTATGATTTTCCTCATAATGGATAGTATAAATATTAGCATATACAGGAAAGTCACAGAAATGAAAGAACTAAATATGCATTTTTCTATGACTGAGATGTCAACTTTTAGTCCTACTGGTTTAGTATAACCATGTGCTTTGTTTTTAGCTCCTGTTGTTATACTTTAACCTCAACACCCCCCCCCAAACTCACCCTTTTCAATGACTCTCTAAAAAGCTAAAAGTATCTAGAGACTTTTGTGGGAGTACAAAATTCAGAGTTTCACAGGAAAGGCCTCTCCTGTTAGCAACATTTCCTTTGTTTCCTTCCACCTTCAAGCCAATTATTGAAGGCAACGCTCCAGCTCTGCCTGATGTTCTGAGATAATAACAACAACTTCCATGGATGGGAATCACACCAGGAGAAGGTTTTAAGATGCATTACACTGTCCCTTAGTTTGTTCCCTCCAGAAATTCCAGGAGAATTTCTAACAGGGTCTCGCATGGATTTCAAATTAGGCTGGAATAGTTTAACCCAACAACTTTCTGACTTGGAGTCCAAAACCATGTTGGGGGGGGGAAGAAACACAAATACTTATAATCACTCAATGAAGTTGGCTCAAGAAAGGGATCTCTAGCTTGGGACCTAAGGAAGTGGAAAACTATTGGCCAAGATTTGGAGAAGGCTGCATTCAAAACTCTGAGCCTTGTGTATATTGTGAAGGCATTCTGGGCTCCAAGGAGACTGATGAGATGAAATTCAACAATCGCCACAACAGTATCAGCAATAATAAGAGCAAAAATTAGGATGGTAAAATCGATCGTATTGAAAGCCTGAGCCAGAGGCCTCTCTAGCTCCAAGCGCCCCGTTCTTTCTCTCCTGTGCCTCTGCAAGCAGAGTTAAGTACTCACCGGGACGGCCTCGTAGAAGCGGCAGCTTAGGGTCCCCCTCTCCCCGCTGGCGTCCCCCAAGCCTGCCGGCGAGGGGGTGGGGAGACGCGCCCCTCACTGTCCTTCTCTTCCCTCCGTTTCCTCCCAGAAATGGATGGGTCAGCCCCGAGCTGGTAAGGGTTCCAGGGGAGAGAAACGATCGCAAGGTACCCCAGGACCCGCCAGCCCACCCCCCCCAGAGACCAGGGGGAACGGGGTGAGGAAGGGACACCCGAGAGCGGGGACCGGGAGGGGAGGGAGGGGGAAGAGAAGCGCGGAGTCGCGGCGCCGAGGCTGCTGTCCGCCGCCACGGTGGTGCTGAAATGCGCCCGACCCTCCCCGGCCGCCGCCTCCCGCGGCTCAGCCCTTGTAGCGTAAAAGAGTGCCCATGGCAACTTCACGTCACACAGTTTGAGGTGGGGCTGCCGGACAGGGCTTCCTCGTCGCCCTGAGCCCAGTGGGAAAAGGTCACAGAGGGAGGCGGCTCTCCCCCGAGCCCTCCAGGCAGCCGCCCCTCGCCTCCCCTCCGCTTCAAAAGCGCAACCGCCCTCCCAAACACCAACGTGCACAACTTTCTTTTCGGGGGAAAGAAATCTCTCCTTTCCCCTCCAAAATCGGTTTGTTTGAAACCAGCTGGCAGGGCGGAGCTCCGGCACGTTGTTTACCAGCCTGAGTTTGGGAGAGTCCCTCTTTTACAAAAGGTAGGCTCGGATTCTCCGAACGTCAGGCCCATTCGCTTGGGCGGTTGAGCCGTAAGCTATCCAAGCACACCCGTTTCCATCATAGTAAAATAGCTGGGTAGGTTTTGGCTGTGAAACCAACACTTGAGAGAAATGGCGTGCACAATGCCAAGGGAGACCAGCTGGGTGCCAGTTCCAGAAACTGAAAAATCACTGATGTAAACATACCTAAAAGCTCAATTAGCCTTTCCTCGTTTTTGCTTTGCATATTCAGGGTTTTTCCCCTGTAATTTAATATTCCACTGAAAGAGGCTGCTTGCCACCTTACTTGTTTCCCAAGATTCAATTTTGAGAATGAACTCTGAGAACGCAGATGTCAATTCTGATTCACCTGTAGTGCACTGAGATTTAGAACAGCTGTGCACATTACATCAATGCACACTTGCTTAACCACAATTTAGAGTAGATTACAATCTTACACATATTAACCTGTGAAAACACGGCTTGCAAATCACAGTGGCTGGCTCTCCATAGTTAGGAAAAATCAAACAAACCATATTCTGGCTTAATGAAACATATGAATCCACAACCTCAAACTCAGGAGAAATACCCCTTTCATCAGTTGTGTTTTATATCTTTGAAGAACTGAATCAGAACAAATGAACCATGTGTACCAGTGATATTTCAAACCCCATATGTTTTTGATTTCAATAACAATCAGTACAATGTTGCTAATATAGTTAAGGAGAGAACATGGGAATGATTCAATGCCAAGGCACCTAATTCAAGCATTGGCTCCCTCAGGACACAAGAACACCTCACTAAGACCTCTGCCACCTACTCCTGAAAAGTTGCTATCAAGTCTGAGAGAGATAAACATGATTGAAATGTATTGGGAGTAATATGAACTGTCTTGAATTACTTTAATTTAAAATTTGAAATGCAGTGTTTGCCATGCCCATTTTTGCAGGTGCTATCCCTGGTGCACCATTCAAAGGCCAATGATGGCTCTTTGCTCAGAAACCCTAGGCTTGAAAAACTGAGATACAGGAACCAATTCAGATATTTTTAGGCACAACAAAATAACATGAGCAAGTTATATGTTTTGATTGAGAAAAAGAAAGGCAGTCACACCCAATTTGGTAATTTTATTTTGCCCTTTTGATAGTACATATTGACCAAGTGGCAAGTCATGATGGTATTTCAACTCTCAACACAACTAGAGACCAGAGGATAATTTTTGAAGCTGCCTGAAAATAAATTTACCTGGGAAAGCATGACAGCTCTTGAGTAACAAAGAGGCCATATGACACATATTACAGTAAAAAGCCCCTGTGCATTTCCAGGATGTCAATGAAGCTTCTAGCTAAGTTCAGCTTCCTAAAGAACCAAGAAATACACAGCAAATAAGATCACACTTTTATCTGGGTGATCATAAAATAAATCCTGAAGTTGGAAGAATTAAATCCTAAAGTTGTAACTCCAACTCAATGCAGGAATCCAAATTAAAGGAGGTGGCTGTCCAGTCTTCATTTAAACACAGAAAGGAGAGGCCACCATCTCTCTGGGAATTACATTTCACTGTCAAGTGGTTCTCCCAATATTCATCTGTCCAAATCTTTTCTCCAAATATAAGAAATTGTCCTATATCTTGAGATTATTTTCTGTTCTGTTCCCTGCGATAACAGAGAACAAGCATCAGGTTTTTTGCCCTTTGTGACAATCTTTTAAGAATCTCAAGTGCTAACATATTTTTTTTCAAGTTTTCTCTTTTCAAGGCTAGACATATCCACCTTCTTTCCTGTCTTCATTGTTAATCTCCTGCTCTTCAATGAATCTATTCATTTAAGTTACAAAAGACATTCATTTAAGGCACTGGATGGCTCAGAAGAAAAAGAACTTCTTGGTCTAAAAATACAATTCCAAGGTTTAAGAAATTATATGAATAGAATGGTGTATGTTCTCTAACTCATTGAAGTAGGATAGGGAGAACTTTTTTTCTTCCTAGGTCTTATAGCATTAAAAATTTGATAGTTCATAAACTAATATACCAGAAGATATAACAAGGAACATTTGAACTTTTTCTTGCTTTCATCTTTTTGCTCTTCCACCTCAGTAATGCAAACAGAATGAATGAGACAATAACAGAATAGCTGAAAATTTATACCTGTCACACATATTCAGTTTCAAAAGGTAAATAATAAAGACATAGAGTATGCCCATATTACAAAAGGTTATCAGATTTTAAAGGCACTGAAACTTCCCCAGGAACTGTGGATTAAGTAAGGATTGTTTTTCTTCTTCATTCAAGAAGCTTCTCTCATTCATCTTGTCATCAGAAATGAGGCAATATGGGATACACAAAACTCCAACGAACTAATTAGTGTACTCCATCAGACAGCCAAAGTAGGTTACTTCACTTTTTCAACAGCAGGCTACCTCTCCTGGATCATTCAAGTATTTCAAAAACTCTGATTTGGTTTTAAATTTTGTTTTGTACTTCTTTTTGCTAGACTACAATTGTAAGAAACTAAATTACAATGGCACTGAAAAAAAAGTAACTTATGACTAGTCCTTGCACTTACGAGTATCTCAGCATTCCTATCGTTACACAATCAAAATTTGGGCAATTAGCAACTAGCATGCATTAACAATATTTGCAGCACTGTAGCATCCAAGGGTCATGTGATTGCCATTTGAGAATTTTCAAGGAGGGTTCTGACAAGCAAAATCAATGGGGGAAGTGTGAGAGGAGGAATGACGAGTGAAGAGGGGGATCAGTTTGGAGTCTTTGCGCATGCACGAGTGCCAGAGGTCCAACCCCTTGTGAAGACCATTAGCCTTATCTGGGAAATCCAAGTGTTGGACTGGCAGTTGGAGGAATTCTTGTGACCTTGTAAGTTCAATAAACCTTTAGATAAGAACTGAGCTGTTTGGGCTTGCTTCTTCCAGCTCACAGGAACCCAGATTTGTTTAATGATTACATGATTTACTTAACTGCAGTGATTCACTTACCAACCCTGGCAAAAAGATCAAAAAATTGGCCGTGACTCACTTAATAACCACCTTGCTTAGCAACAGAAATCCTGGTCGCCATTGTGGTTGTAAGCTGAGGATCACCTGTGTATATATTAAAGTTGCTGAGGTATAATATACAGTAGTTTAATTCCAGTTTACTGTGTGAACTCAAGTCACTACCATTTCTAATCCATGATTTCCAGCATAATTGTGTGGACCCAGTTATGGCTTGATTAACAGACTCTGATATGTGGATGCAGAAATTGAAATGTTAGGTTTCCATCTATCAAACTAAGATGCTCAAGAAAAAAATAATTATTTAATTAAGTTTCAATCCAGATGCTCTTCACTGCCCAACAAAATAATTTAATTTTTGCTTTTGGACTCTGGCTTCATATCCAAAATATTAGTCAGCAATGAATCAATTGCTTGGGCCAGTGATGAGTAACTGGTGTTACAGCCCATTTTGTAAAACAAATGTCATGTCCTTCTTTTGCTGAGGCTGAATAATTCAATTAGTCCTACACTTTCCCAGTCATGGTCCCAAAATGTTGGGTTAAAGTACAATATATCAAAAAGTGTTGATACTAGCACTCAGGTAGGGATAAAACACAACCTGTTGCCTCCTAAATTCTGGGTCCTATTGCAGAATCCCTTTAAGCATTACTTCTCTAGTGCAATTTGATAGAACTGAGAACTAATAGATGCATTGGGAGTAGCCATAATGACTATATTTAATTCAGTTTAAATTATAGAAACCTTTAATTAAATCTCAAATTAGCTTTTGCCCTGACTACCCACTTTTGGATGCCAGTCAAAAACCAAATGTAGTTTTTTGGCCTAAAACGAATTTGTACATCTTTGAACTAAAATCTGGACATGCATATATACATACATATATATTTCAAAATCTCTGCATTATATATAGCATTGGGGGAATGGGGTAAGACCTTAAATATATCCTTTGCATCTTGACTAACAGAGTGTGGTATTTGCTACCATTAATAATTGCCTGGAGTTTGTCCAGTGTTAAGAGTCTTGATGAAGATGGAACTGCAAAAATACAAGGTTACCTGGACACGTCTGTCCATCAGAAAAAGATATTGTTTCTGAAAGAGGACTTGAATTGTTTCCGAGGGACTGGGAAGGACAGTGCAGTCAAACCAACAAGCCAGGACCGATAAATATCCCTCATTTTTTGGATGAGAACTCTGCAAAATGCAATGCATGTGGGGAAATGAAAAATCTGGATTTGCAAAGCTCTCTGGAGTGCTTAAGTAACACTCTTCAAACACCTAAAGTAGAAAAAGTCAATTATATATGGGTTTACAGATAATAGTATCTAAAAGTGCTTACATGGAGTTACTTCTCTGAAGGATCTTTTTCTTCCCCATCTATTCTCCATATGGTAGAGTTGCATATCCCAACTCCCATCCTCTTAAAAATTACTGAATCACAACTTTTAATGCATCATAAGAGGAAGACAGTCAAAATGCATGCAGAACAATCATATCAATAATATATAATTGATGCATGTATAATTAAACTGAAAGGAACTATAATCATAGGAAGCTTTGAACTAAGGATATAATTTATTTTTATTTATTTTATTTATTACATTTATATGCTGCCGAAATCCAAAGAGTCTTGACGGCTAACAACACTAAAACAATAATTAAAAATAAAACCATTAAAACAAAAACAAAACCCGGCAGACTAGCGAGGTGGACTAAAAAAAAATCCTACATACATGCTTCTCAAATACAGCAAACTGTGTCATATGTGGGTTTACTGGGAGAAGAAAATAGCTGAAACTGAAAACTTCAATCATCATAAGAGTTCTGTATTTCATTCTGGAAGATTTCTCTCTCACAACCAGACACAGCCTAGACAGTTGAATGGGATGATTTTGGATTTTACAGAAAGGCTTTTATGATAGCACAAGCTCCAGTGGGAGTGAAAAGAGAAAATCTGCTCACATACCTTTGGTGAGGCTTCTGCCTACCTACCTTTGGTTTTTTACTTAGATATGGGTTTTTACTTAATGAAATTATTAATATGACAACATCAACAGAATGGGGCATGCAGAGGAAAGTAGCAAAGATAAGAAAGGGGACAGATAAGGGTGAACATTCGCCTGGAAAAAAGATGCCTGAGAACCAGACCTTGAAGAACTGTCTCCTAGAAATTATAGCAGAACACTGTTTTGTTCCTCCAGAAGGTGGGAATGCTTTTGACCTTCCCAGCTGAATTCCAACTTCAGAACTTCCTTAGGATTTTTTTTCCAGCAGTTGTAACTTCATTAAATGGTCAGAAGTTGAGGACGACCTATATCAGAATTTCTGCTGTACTAACCATATAGTTACACTAACCATGCAGAATATACTTTATGTAAAAATAGAGAAATCCCTTCTCCCCAAGATGGTGAAAATAATATACAACTCTATACAGTACAATAGGGGGGCATGATTTAAGAATGTAAGACTTGTAGCTCTCTGGTCCAAGAGCTTAAGGGAAGGTAGACTGAGGTATATCATTCAGGTATGTCATTCAGGGAGTATCTATGCCACAGCAAAGATCATTATTGAAATAGGATGCCTTTGTCGTGGTTCCCTTGAACTTGGAACTCGTCCAGTTTGCAAGAGGAACATGCTGTGTTGCAGAGTGGCAAATCTCCAAGGGGAATTCACAGATACTTCTGCAAGAATCAGGTCAAGGATAAAAACAAATCAGGTGGAAGAAGTGAGAGATGGCAGGGAATCTGGGAAAAGCATATAGCAGCAGGCATAAACAATCGAGACAGAAGGCAACTATCTTATAAATGGCAACTCAGCCCAGGAGGCAAGAAACTTGGAGAAAAGCATTAATCCAAGAGATTAATTGATGATGAGGTTTGGACATCCCTCTTGAAGTCTGGATTCCAAGATTCTGTATTTACCCCAGACGAGTATTAATGATACCTTACTGAAGTCTATATAGTGTTTGCTTCCTTGATTGTGACTGGTTGCGTGAGACTTAATATAAAGGATAGTAAAGAGCAGAAGCAACTCTGCAAAATTTTTATTCTAACCAGGATTTTCAGTTGGCTCTATAGATACATGATCCACAGAGCCAGCATCTAATCCAACCCATGTTAACATAGATAACATAAACACCGATTCTATGAGGTTGGTTTATGGATCAGTATCTCATGGTCAAAGCTAGAGAACTGGGTTGAGTACCCTATAGTTCAGTCCAACAAGGGAAAGTGTGTTGAATGAACAAACATAACCAGCAGCTTAAAGACTAAGATTCCACCCCAACCTGAGGACAGTTTCAGGATGATTCCAGTCATGAAAGACAAAAAGGGTTAGAAGAGCTGCTCCTTTGCTGTGGCTGGAAAGAAAGGTCAACCCTGATTTTGGAAATCAGCACCCTGGCTTAACTTTCAGTATGGAAAGAAAGCTGATGACATCAATGGAGAGAGACCAGAAAGACAATGAGCACCAGTAAGCTCTCTCTCTGATGGAATGGGAGATCAGTAAGACCTGACAAGGCTGCAGCTGCAACCTCAAATGACGTAGCACACTTGCCTCTTCTGAGGCATGACATCAACAAGGGATGACTCATGCTAGATAGAAGGAAAGCAGGAACCTTAGTTGGTTCTATATTTAAATTCTCAAAAGGAAGGAAATGTACCTTGGACATGATTGGATGCTTCCTTTCTGACACACAGAAGAATATATTGTTGGGATAAGGATGCTGCTCCCCTCCCAGGTCTTCTACAGAAAGGAAATGGAATAAATTATGGTCACAAGCTCTGACAGTTCCTTCTACAGAAATGCTCACCAGTAGTAGCATGACATCATAAACAGCTCAAAATAGATCAAACCCCTAACAAGAAATTCTAAAATTATTGTGCGAGAAGGATAGACTTATTTTTGTTGAGTTATAGACTGCAGATACTTCTACTTCACTGTGTGTTGGTAAAACCTATCTGTTGAAAAACTAGAGTTGACTTTGGGAAGAGGGAGGAAGGAAGGAAAATGCAGAAAAGCTTAGTCTTTAGAAAGAGGGAAGTATGAGAAAGAAATTTAAAATAATCCTGCTTTGATTTTGTTTAGTATAAAGTAAGACAAAAAGTAGGACAGGCTTTCAAACTTGCTGTTCTACCTTACAATAAAGAGTACAGTATTTCTGGATTCCTTGCCCTGCCTGTTTCTTGACTCGGCCTTCCTTGAGGGGCTAACATTAAGCCAGTTTAACTCCGGCATGAATAAATCACAACTGGAAAAGTCTGTATCACACTAAAATACAAAGCAAGATTTGCAAACCTCAGTGACTAGGTTCACAAAACCCATCAGTCCAAACCTGCCAATGTCAAAACCAGCCTTAACATTGTCAGTTGCAGTATCTATTTATGTAATATTGTTTCGGAGAAAGAAATGAAAATCCACTTTAGAAAACTTGAGAGCATTTTCAGCAAGTAGTAATTATAACAGTAAAAATTATGTCTGAAGAAGGCTTAAATTAAATAAGACTTGATTGGACCACTTATGTATGCTCTTAAATTTACAGGATTATTAGAATTGCACTGTTCTTACTTTGCTTCTAGTTTTATCTGAAGCAGTTTATAATGAAAACAAGCAAGTTTTCTTTTTATTCTGCTCTGCTTCAAATTCAGAAAACCATAAAGTACATGATTCCCCAGACTTTTTGCAACACTCCCATAAAGCAGGTTAAGTCAGCTATTGCTTTTCTATAATTCATGGGTTTTAGTGTTGTATGAACCAGCTAGAAGGAGGCTTATTCTGCAAGTCATAACTAAGCAAACTAAGACTTAAGATAATGTGTGAAACCAGCAAAAGTGATTAAATCGTGCATGGTTCAAACCTGCAATTATTTCAGAGTAACTAGTGGAAAGCTTCTCACTTAAGAAAAGAAATCCTCACCTAGGTAAAAAGAAAGTCATTCACACAACCAAAATGGCAAGAATGCATTTGGAGTTTATACACACAACCTGAATTCACACAACATCCTAAATTATGGCCTGTTTTTAGCATACTTTGCTGAACAAGCCATAGTGATCTGGTTCCTGCATACTCTACTATAAACCAAAATTTATAAATTACAATAATCTCTAAAATAATCTCGAGGCATAACCAAATAAACCATGTTAAATAAGAGGATGAGGTATATGAATTCAACTATATATTTGACTTTTTACTTCCACTATAGGATAAACTGTCCACTAGTCAAAGGGAAAGTTATATTTGTTTAAAAAGTGGGTAAAAAAAGCAGTATTGGGATATTTAAAAATATGAAAACAATTTTTAATTGCTTAAGCTGATTGAACTTGCCAATTGAAGAAGCAATCACATTTCATGCTATTTGGCACTGTCTAAGCCACTGTTTTCCAATCTTGGCAACTTTAAAATGTGTGAATTTCAACTCCCAGAATTCTCCAGTCAAGATGCTAGCAGGGGAATTTTAAGTCTTGAAGTTCATACATCTTAAAGTTACCAAGACTGGAAAGCACTGGTCTAAGCATTTTCTATGGACTAAATGTCATAACAAATGGATCATGGGAGTCACGTGTCATTACTAGATGTTATTAAGTCCTCTCTGGGATTCAATTCTCTATTTTTGGGATTTTTTTCAACATGAGGCCTATGCCTCATCATTGCAATAATATTCTCAAGTGATACAGCCCAATCAAATATTAGCTATTTCAAGGAGAACTGTCTCCAAAAACCAGCATTCTAGCCATATCCAAGACTGATGGAAATCAAGATTCGCTCACTGAAGAACATCCATTGAAATAAAAGGCAGCAATTAAGATGAATGTAAAAATGCATGTCCCAGGATTATACTGCATCCAATAAGCGAAGTCGATCACTGTCCACACACAGGGACATACTTTTGATTTTGCTGCAATGACAGTCATTGGCTGGACAGAGAGTGAGATGTCCAGGGAGGTAATTGAGGCGTGGGAATCGGGCATCTTGTCTGTTAATAGAAGTGCAGAATTGCCATCCGCCTACCAGGTGCTCTGTGGCAAGCACAGGGGAGGCAAGCAGAGGCAGCTAATTGACAGCAGTGTGACATGGAGGCTTATTTGAATATAAAGGGTGAGACATAACTGCCACGTGGGGAGGGATTACAATATTATGAAGGCATGTCTTTGATTCTCTGACGATGAACTCAAGTAGGGGTTCGAAAGCTCAGAATAATAAAATTTTAAACCCAGGGATTGACTCAGCTGGGTGAACCCATATAATGAAGAACTAAAAGGGTCTGCTAGATAAACCCAATCATATATTTACTTGTTAGCAGCTAGTTCTCTAACAAAAACACAATCATAGGAACAAGAATTAACATTCCATTAGGCAAATTAATCTAGGTCTTTCTTTTTTCAGACAAATCAAAATGCTCCTATAGAGAGAAAAAAGATTCCTCTCTAGAAGAGACTGTATCATGAAAATGGCTAGATTCAATCTCAGAGTCTAGCGTTTCTCCTGATGGCTCCTCTTCCAATTCCTTGGACATCTGGTCAGAGTAATTTTCAGTTAGCTCTCTTTCAGACTCATGCTGAACAGGCTTAAGATAAGAAACACTGCTGGCAGATCCCTCTAGTTCTGCTGCACCTTCCACTTCTTCCAAGACCATATCAAAAAGGGATCGTTGAGAAGCTGTTGATCTTCTTCCACTCACTTTGATCCTTGGAGAAAAACAAATCTTAGCCATTGATTCATTGGCCTTTGGGGTAGACATACAAACTGCCTTGTTCTCATCCAGATCATCTATTAATTCATGCTCTTCTTCTTCATCATCCAAAACAATAATTCTATTAGGTTTCTTTTTCCTCCACCCAAAACTCTCTCTACTATCCATCAAAGCTCCACACAGGCTGTTGGAATCATCCATGACCACAGAACCCTTTATACCATTGCTAGTCTGGAGGCTTGTGATGCCCTCAAATTCTTTCCCAATAGATTCAGTGGCAAAGCTACAGTGGCTATCTAACCTTAGCTTGAATTCTTCGTTTTCTGGTTCCTCCAATGACATGTCTTTTCCTGAGATGGTTTGTAGGCCATCTTCAGAATCCTCCA
>JANHZU010002707.1:44890-58164 GCA_032468055.1 Acrochordus granulatus | reverse complement strand
TTTTCTGATTAAATTTTTTGCTCGTCCTGCGGGTTTCTCGCCTTGTGAGTTACTCGTCCTGTAAGGCACCACTGTACATAGAACATACACAGAGCATAGACATATAGGAATGTTGGAATATTTATATTTTTTTAGATTTAAATGCCACTGACTCAAAACAACTCTTGGCAGCTTACAATAAAAACATATAAAAGAGATTAAAAAAATAAACCTTTAAAATAACCAACTGGACTGAAGAGGGGAGGAGCCAAAAATATACATGGGGGAAGGAGGTGAATATTAAACCACCAACCAGCTCCAAGATGATGAGTCCCCGTCATGCCAGCTGGCAGAGACAGGTCTTAAGGTTCTTCCAGAAGGCTGGAAGGGTGGGCACAGACCTCATTTCTGGGGACATGTTCCACAGGGCAGAAGCCACAGCAAAGAAGGGTCTACTTCTTGACCCCATCAACTCCTTGGCTGACAGGATCTGGAGGAGGTCTCTTCCACTGGATCTGGTGGGGTGGGACATCCCCATTGGGGTGACATGGTTCCCAGATAGCCCTGATCCCATGCCAGGAAGGGCTTTAATGGTCAAAATCAACACCTTGAATTGCACCCGGAACCAGACTAGCAACCAATGCACTCACGGAATAGGTGTTACATGGGCCATTTTTTTGGCCCCTGTGATCATCCACACAGTGGCATTCTGCACCAGCTGCAGTCTCTGAATGCTCTTCAAGGGTAGCCCCATGTAGAGTGCATTGCAGTAATCCAATGAGATGATGAGGGCATGAGTGACTGAGTGAAGGTAGCTCTGGTCTAGAAAGAGGTACAACTGGAGCACAACATGAAGTTGTGCAAAAGCCCTTCTAGCCATGACTACCACCTGCTCTTTGACCCAACCCCTGCAGCTGACCCAAATGGATACTATGGTCAACAGTTATCAAATGCCGCCAAGAGGTCAAAGAGAGCTAGGATGGATGCACTACCTTTATCCCACTCTTGCCAGATCTCATCCACAAGAGCAATCAATGCTATTTCCATCCCATAACTGGGCCTGAACCCAGAAATATGCTTTCTTGTTCATTCTGTGTGTTAACATGACTTGTTCCATTAGCTGTTTAAATAATTTGCTTCCTTAGGAGAGAAGTCAAATTTTACTTTTTTGTAGATTTTAGCAAATGGAAGACGTTTCATAATAGCTTTATTTTCAATTTCAGCTGAAATTTGTAGCGATGCAAGACCTACTAAAATGTATCTAAATACATTTCTTGGCTTATTGTAAAAATTTTACATATTGCTTGATTTTCTGCTTTCTAGCCTTTTAAAACATCTTTTTTATCTTGACTCAAATGTTAGTCTATAAAGTATGGCCCACAAGGACTTTTATATCTCCCAGTAATGGCCCAAATAATTTTCACTCGTATGATCTTGGATTTTATACCATAAAAAATGCCTATTTTTATTACAAAAAATCTTTTCTACATTTTCATGCATTTAATGTATCTTCACTTTTTTCTAACTTGTCCTCACAACAATTTAGAAAATACAGTGGTGCCTCACAAGATGAGACTAATCTGTTCCGGAAGAACACTCTTTGCGTGAAATGCTCTTAAAGTGAAACGAGTTTTCCTATAGGAAACCATAGAAAATCGGATGATCTGTTCCACGCCCCCAAAAATATTCACAAAAAAATAATTTTCAACGGAATTTTATGTAGAAATGATTGTCCCTAAGATCTGAAACAAGTAACAATGATTAACATACCATATAAAGCAGAAATAGAACAAACTAACCAGCACTCATGGATCTGCTTTGAGGCTGCTGCTCGGCTGGCTGCTGTCCGGCGCCCCCTGCTGGCTCAGAGGATCCGCTGCCACTGTTGCTGAGGCAAAACTGCCTTTTCCCTATGCAATGCTTTTCCGGGCATCATGGGAGTTTGGAAATGTTTCTTGTCTCCGTACTACGAGGGGAGAAACGACGAGGGGGAATTTCTGCTTTATTTTGGGGAAGGACAAGGACATTATCTGCTTTGTGTGTGTGCGCATGCCTATGTGCGCTTTGAGAATATCCCGACTGGTGCAAAGGAGACGAGAGAGAGGAAAGGAGGGGGAGGGGACACGGCAGCATAGGCAGAATGCCCGCACACTGCTGCCCGTATGGGAATGGAGAAAGCCATGCAGCAGTGCAGGCAGAACACGCGCGGTGCTGCCGCCCATATGGCAATGGAATAAGCCACGCGGCATTTCCTGAATGGGAAATACAGAACTCGCTGACTGATAACGCGTGTGGTATTTGCGCAAAGTTTCTTGTCTTGTGAGTTGTGGCTCGTCTAGCGGAATAAATTTTATTAAATTTTTTCTCATCTTGTGAGTTTCACGTCTTGTCAGTTGCTCATCTTGTAAGGTACCACTGTATAATTTAGCATCATGTGCTCATAGCTTTACTCAGTTGTAAAATTTTGTAATTGCAGATTTGAAAATTAGTTAATTTGAAAACTTCTCCAAGTTTTTTTCCTGCTGAAGCACAAACGCATGACTATTTATATTCCATTATCAGTTTGGTAGGTTCTAAAGGTTCATGAATAGTGATCTAACCAGCTAGCATTAGACAAGCCTGATTCAGAGTTTAACTTTAATCAACACCTTTCTATGAACAGAGAAAAATAGACCCATCTGGCTAGCAGGGGAAATTCATTGCCTTAGTGCACATTTTGCAAATGATTTGGCTTAGGTGCAAAATCTAAAATACAAGAGCAGAAAAAGTAAGTAAACCAGATTGTAACAAATGATCTCACAACTATGTGGATTTAAAGAATTTGCTTTTGAGGGTCTTTTCAAATAGAATTTCAGAACAGCAACTGAAGTACAGTGGAACCTCACAAGATGAGATTTTCACAAGATAAGCAAAAAAAATTAATAAAATTTATTCCGCTAGACAAGCAGCAACTCACAAGACAAGCAAATTTCACGTAATAACTCATGCGTCATCAGTCAGTGCGCTCTGTATTTCCCATTCAGGCAGCAGCTGCGCGAGACTTCTGTCGACGCTGCCACGTGCAGTTTACTCCATTACTGTCCGTGTGCTATACTGTGAGACATTGCTGAGGGAAGAGGGAAAAGGCCCTTTTGCCTCGAGTGGCTGCGGCAGCGGATCCTCCAAGCCAGCAGGGGACGCCGTACAGCAGCTGGCCGAGCAGCAGCCAAGGCCTAGCAGCAGCTGAGACCAGAATCTGCCTGGAAGCAGATCCATGAGTGCTGGTTAGTTTGTTCTATTTCTGCTTCATATCATGTGTTAATCATTGTTACTTGTTTCAGATGTTAGAGACAATAATTTCTACATCAAATTCTGTTGAAAATGATTTTTTTGTGAATATTTTTGGGGGTGTGGAACAGATCATCCAACTTTCCATTGTTTCCTATGGGAAACCTCGTTTCGCTTTCAGAGTATTTTGCACTAAGAGCGTTCTTCCAGAACGGATTAGTCTCGTCTTGTGAGGTTCCACTGTATCTGGTAGGCCAATTCTCTCTATGCAGAGTTGATGGAGGTAACTGCTTTCTCTGCTTGATCAGAAATGTGGTTTGCTTTAAATAGGACAGATAACTTAAATCTTACATTATGAAAACAATTTAAGAAGAAGAATGGCTTGGATATTTCCCTGATCGATAACAGTTCATCCACAAAGGCTGGTCATCATCATTTCAAAAAAACAACTGTGATAATTAATTGGGAGAAGGATCTTATTTTTGCCAAGAGATTGCCTGGAGGGCCATAAGCGTAATGCAAATGCTATTATAAAGATCGCAAGCTGGCATCCATATCTCTAGAGTGCCCTCAAACTCTCTTGAAAAACTGTATTAATATGATGCCAGTAGTTCCTTTCCAATCAACTTGAGAGCATCCAAGTTTTTCTTTCAAGTGCATCATAGAAAGACTATGTTCATCAGAAGTCTTATAAAGCGGCAAAGCAATAAGATCCTTTACAAGAAATTCTTCTCCCATAATTAGATTATTTTGTTTCATTAATTATATGAGCTTAGTCATCCATGGAGACGCGGTGGCGCAAGTGAATGCCGGGATCGCGACCCAGCGTTGCCGCACAGCAGGGTGAGCGCCTGCTGTTCCGCCCCAGCTCCTGCCCACCTAGCGGTTTGAAAGTGCACGAGCGCGAGTAGATAGGTACCGCCCCTTCTGGCGGGAAGGTAACAGTGTCCGTGCGCCTTAAGGCGTCCAGTCATGCCGGCCACATGATCACAGAGCCATCCCAGGACGAACACTGGCTCTTCAGCTTAGAAACGGGGATGAGCACTGCATCCTAGAGTCGGTCACGACTGGCAGGGTCTCCTTTCCCTTTTAGTCATCCAGACAATGATAGATCCATTGATTTCTTTGCAATTACAATGTGCAAAGAAAATAAGTGTTCTTCTGATCTCCATATAAGAATAGCCTGAGACAGGATTGTACTGATAGGAAATCCCTATTTATTCTTCATTGCAATATCCTGTTACTAAAACAATAATTTAATAGGCATTTGTGATAAATTCAAAATGGAAAATTCACAGTAAAGTCTGTCCATATACTCATATTAAAATATGAAATTTGATCTCGAGTTCCTCTGCCTCTTCGAAACCCAGTTTGTACTCGGCTCCTATGCAATATTTTCTTTACAGCACTGGCATTTCCTTTCACCTCCAGACACATCCACAGCTGAGCATCCTTTTGGCTTTGGCCCAGCCACTTCATTCTTCCTGGAGCTATTTGTAATTCCTTCTGATCTGAGGTGCTCATCTTCCGGCATCCTATTTTTTAGCCTTTTGTTGCTGTTCATGGGGGTTTCTTGGCAAAGATACTGGATGGGTTGCCATTTCCTTCTCCAGTGGAGTCCAGCATGTCCAGTGTGAGATATTAGGATCAACTAAAACTGCACAAAAGTACACACATTTTTCAGTTTTTCAGCTGAGATGTTACAAAAAGCAGGGGATGAGGAAAAAACAAGAGAGTCTAAAAGTAAAATATGTCTTGAGCATTGTAAAACATTCCAGTCAATCAGGATCCTTGTAACAATAACATGATGATCTGCCAAATTTTATTTTATTTTCAACCATTATATATGTTTGGAAAATATAGGGAAGGAATATATGAAGGACTTGTTACGGCAAAGAAGCTTTTAAAATTGTTTGTATTTTACCCTTCTTATGCTGGTCTATGCCCATAATAAAGATTTGATTGATAAACTGGCTCAAATAATCTCATAAAAAGTTGGCTTAGACAAGAAATTCCAGTTGTTATAATATGTAGATTCTTTCTGAACATGTAGGAGAATCTGCATGTCTCGGAATCTGAAGTGCAGTTTTCACATGAAATTTGCAACACAAATAATATACCCTCATATTTGCACAATATTAATAAAAATGTTAGAATGTTTATAGTAATATAAATAATATTTATATAAATAATGTAATAAAAGAAAAATTAGAAGTCAATTTTATTTGGAAAAAATGTTTACAAAGCCATAATTATTAAGAAAGTGCATACAAAGATCTGTAAATTAAAAAATGTAAAAAAAAAGGGAAAACCAGATCATTTTTTGTTCTGGAAACAAAAAATGATCCGGTAATCAACATATCTCCTAATTGTCTGCAGTTCCAAAAGCCATCTCTGCTGCTGAATTTTGGCAGAAAAGCTTACTCTGAAATATTTTCATAATAGTTTGCACATTGTCAAAAGAGCCAGCCAGGTGTTTCCAATTTTTTCCACTGTGTCCTGTGACTTAAAATATTGTTTCCAGTAGTCTAAATTAGTGTTCTCCTTAGCTGTATAATTTAGAATTCTCAAGACAAATCAAATCTGATGCTGACACTTTTTCTCTAATATTCAATAGCTCTTATTTAGCATACAAAGGGAAAGCAGACGTTTTAAATGCACTTTCTTTCAGTGTTCACTTTTTATAAATTGCAAAACACTTCTAGCCATAGCAACCTTTCTCCACCCTCTTGAATGAGAGTAGCCACTGTAAATTCCTGCACACACCAGCCTCCCTGATTACAACACTACTCTTTGTCCCTGTCCCTAATGCCAATGCCACTTTTCTTTCTGGTCCACAGAAGAGAAGAAAGGTCATTATTCATTTCCACTCTATTCAAATAGCACATGTCAGATCATTCCCCATCATGCATACAGTAAATACAAGGATTTAGTTCCTTGGCCTTGCAGGTTGCTTAAGTATTTCTAACACAAGCATTAGATCTGGTAGCTTGACAAACAATAAAGACCCAGTAGTTATTCTGAAATACTTAACTGTAGAGTCTGTGTGAAAAGACCAGCCTTCCTCTCGAATTCCTTTTTTTCCCGTCTCTTACCACCTCTTGAAGAAGTTTAGACCACATATCCCTTTCTTCACTGCTGTATTGATTTTAAGCACCTCAAGTAATATTTTATAAAAAACACTGAAATAGTAAGCTTGAACTATGACGAGCAATATTCTGAAACAGCAAACTACGAAGGTTGTTGTGACCCTGGCTTTCTAATACTAATAATTATTAATATATTTCCTTCAGATAAGAATACAAGTATCATGAGTAGCCTCACTTGAACATGACCTTCCCAAATATCAATATTATTATTGAAAGGTCTACAATGTAGTCTCTACATCCATGATTCTGCCTTATTATTTCTTACCTAGGTAAACAAAGATAGTCTAATGCATGGATCAGGATGCAGTTAGAGTGCCACAAATATTTTATTTCAAAAAAATACTTCAGAGTCTGCTGAATTATAATGGCAATATCTGCCAAGTAATTGTGCTGACCCTTAAGGCAATCTTTCTCTAAATCTTTATTGTTCACTATTACTCTGTTTAGCTTGTTATGTGAGAACCTCTCTGTGTATCCTGTTTTCTGCCCCTTTTTGAGAAACGTATGTATTTCTTACCATCCTTTTTTTCACACAGAATTGAAAAACCTCCTGGACAGAAGTCAAAACGTTTTTGGGTCACATCTAATAATAAAAGTCCAGTTGCCTTTTTAAGAAAGTTTGCATTTTTTGCAATTTTGCTACAAATCATGACCTGAATTTATGAGAATATACAGAGACATAATTGGAAATAGTTATTTGTGATTGATCTGATTAAGATAATGTTGCTAGGCCATAAAGAATGGAGCTAACTGAACTGCAGACAAATACAGAAATATAAGAAGCATATTTCACTGAACCTCACATTTTATGCACATATACAAAGGCAGACTTTCCTGTTTCACAGTAAATGTAGTTCCTGGATGGATAGCAGCTTTGCTTTACATTGTTGAACATATGGTTAGAAGCATGCTATACTTCCTGTGGCCTATTGTGGGGTGGGAATAGTTATATATGGTTGCAGGAATTGAAGGCTCAGTGACCCTTCCTCTTAATTTCCCATCCTGAATTGACAGAGCAGTTGATCATTTCAACTATGGAGACTCAGGAAAACTAAGGCAGCCGCAGTTGTTCTATAAATGGCATCCGTACTAAGAAGAACAGTGCTGTAGCCTAACAATTATCTTAAGA
This sequence comes from Acrochordus granulatus, assembly GCA_032468055.1. Classification (NCBI taxonomy): domain Eukaryota; kingdom Metazoa; phylum Chordata; class Lepidosauria; order Squamata; family Acrochordidae; genus Acrochordus; species Acrochordus granulatus. The sequence goes on along the minus strand of JANHZU010002707.1, from coordinate 50,640 downwards.
CATACCCCGATTAAATAAAGAAACAAGATGTCTCGAGATAAGAAGCTTCAGCTCATCAGCCCATTAAAGACCAGGGAAAAAACAGGCATTAAAAGGAAATTTCTAATGCAAAAAGTACTCCCATGTAGTAGCAAACGCACAGGATTATTGAAGCAGTAAATTTGAGAGCACTGAATGTGGCCAAATCATTGAGAATACAAACTACGTCAGAGAAAGTTGAACTGACAAAAGAAAATGAAGAAAAGGGGGTGGATTCAGACAGTCAATCTCTTTGTACTGCAATATGGAAGATAATAATGACTTAATTTACAGGATCGTGGTGAAGACTATAATTCTATAAGCAAAGTACTAATATAAATATTAAATACTGATTAATAGCAATTGAGAGTAAAAGGATGATGAAACCAGACTTTATAACCACCCTCATTAGCAATGCTACTGGTTTACTTGTCATCCAGTTAATAGACAGAAAATATAAAAATTAAAATTGTATCCAAACTGAGCTCATTTCCTATGCATTTTATTTGGAAATGATACACAAATGGATCATCATTCCTCCTCCCAGGATTTTTTTTTAAACTTTCCACGCTAGTCCTGATATTCTGATACCCTCCCATCCAAGTACTGAACCATGCTTAGCTTTAAAAACCAGACAAGTTTAGCCAGGTGCTGCCACCTACTGAAACAGCACAGAAGCAGCCTTTATGCAAGGAAGCCAGCATTGCAGTAAATTGCAAAGGCTTTTTAACCATGGAATAAAATTGAGAAAGACCCTCCCCCACTGCATAATTTTTAAAGGATTATTGTTTACTTTTTTCAGAAGCCATTTACCCAGTTAGAAATTGCAAAGATGGTTCAAAAGCATCAGTTTTTAATAAAGTCCTTTTTAATAAAGATTAGAATTTTAGAATAGATGTATAAAAATGAAAAGAAAAATAAGAAAAAAGGAAATAAGAAAAAAGTGAAAAAAGAAAGAAAACAGAATTTTTACTTCCACCCTTCTTTCCCTTGAGTAATTGCCATCTTACTCTCTCCCTTCCTTCTTTAACCTTTCATATACCCCAAATCCATAAATCATTAGTTCAGTCTTTTCTTCGTTCAGCAAAAAGTCCACATAAGGCTTCCAATCTTTTTAAAAAATCTTTTTATCATTTTTTCCCTCACCAAAATGCTCAGTTTTGCCATTTCACAAGCTCCACCAAATTTATAATCCAATCTTCCTTTGTGGGTGTTTCATTATTCTCCCATCTTTGCGCATACAGTAAGAAAAATATCTATGAACGTAGTTCATCACTAATTCCATTTAGATTAAATTGATCAACTCCTAATGACTCAATCTCAGGATAAAATATCTAGCACATCTTCATATTATACATACTGAAATTTATAAGTAATTTTTAAAATAACTATGGTCAGAATCTTGTACTTTGTTATAATCCATACTCAGCAGCACAGACACTTGGTGAATTGAACCCAGCCTACTAACCAGAGACAGACTCCTAAGGTCCAAAAGGACAATTAAATTTTATTAGGAAATAAGATGCTCCGATAGAAACCCTGTGTCTCTGACCTTCCCATCTGCGTGCTGAGGAAAAGGAAATATTCTGTGCAACTGAACAAGACAGCTGAAGAGCAGAAGATTGTTCAGATTTGAGGCATCTAGATCTAAACCAGGGGTATCCAACCTTGGCAACTTTATGATATGTGGGCTTCAATTCCCAGAATTCCTCAACCAGCTCTGCTGACTAAGGAATTCTGAGAATTGAAGCCCACATATCTTAAAGTTACTAAGGTTGGAGAAACCTGGTCTAAACAGATCAGTTTAGCATTAGACACTTAAATGACCTCAAGACAGGTTATCAGTCAAAAAAAGAGGGCTGACCTTCAACTTCAGAAGAAGATGAGGAAACACAAGGCTGGATTTCAAAAATCAGGAAAGGCAAGAATAATAATTAATATAGCAAAAGTAAAATGAAGATTTTATAGGAGGTCCCCATTAATTAAAGTTAAGAAGAGGTGGTAAGAATACACAGAAGACCTATACAAGAAAGATCTAAATGTCTCTTATAATCATGATGTGGTCACTGACCTAGAGCCGGACATACTGGAGTGTGAAGTGAAATAGGCCTTAGGAAACATTATGAGCAACAAAGCTAGCGGAGGTGATGATATTCCAGCTGAATTATTCAAAATCCTAAAAGATGATGCTTTAAAATGCTGCACTCCATATGTCAGTAAATTTGGAAAACTTAACAATGGCCACAGGATTGGAAAAGATCTGTTTACGTTCCAATCCCAAAGAAGGGTAATGCCAAAGAATGTTCAAACTACAACACCATTGTGCTTATTTCAAATGCTAGCAAGGTTTTGCTTGAAATACTACAATCTAGGCTTCAGGAGTATGTGAACTGAGAACTACCAGAAGTACAAGCTGGTTTTCGAAGAGGCAGAAGAACTAGAGATCAAAGTGCCAACATTTGCTGGATCACGGAAAAAGCAAGGGAATTCTAGAAAAACATCTACTTCTGCTTCATTAACTAAAGTGTTTGATTGTGTAGGATCACAACAAACTGTGGCAAATTCTTAAAGAGATTTGACTAACAGACCACCTTACCTGTCTTCTGAGAAACTTGCATTCAGATCAAGACGCAACAGTTAGAACGGGACATGGAATAACTGGTTGGTTCAAAATTGGGAAAGGAATACGACAAGGCTAAATATTGTCACCTTGCTTATTTAACTTATATGGAGAATACATCATGCAAAATGCTGGGTTGGATGAATTACCAGCTGGAATTAAGATTGCCAGGAGAAATATCCACAACCTCAGATATGCAGACGATACCACTCTCATGGCAGAAAGTGAAGAGGAGCTAAAGAGCCTCTTGATGAGGGTGGAAGAGGAGAGCACAAAAGCTGGCTTGAAACTCAACATTAAAAAAACTAAGATCATGGCATCTGGTCCCATCATTTCCTGGCAAGTAGAAGGGGAAGAAATGAAAGCAATGACAGATTTCACCTTCTTGGGCTCCGTGAAATTAAGACACTTGCTTCTTGGGAAGAAAGTTATGGCAAACCTAGACAGCATATTAAAAAGCAGAGAAATCATCTTGCCAACAAAGGTCCATATAGTCAAAGTTATGGGTTTCCCAGTCGTAATATCCAGCTGTGAGAGCTGGACCGTAAGGAAGGATGAGCGCCAAAGAACTGATGCCTTTGAATTGTGGTGCTGGAGAAGTCTCTTGAGAGTCCCTTGGACTGCAAGGAAATCAAACAGTTCATCCTAAAGGATGAACTATTCTAAACCCTGACTGTTCACTGGAAGGACAGATTCTGAAGCTCAAATACTTTGGTCACCTAATGCAAAGAGAGGACTCTTTGAAAAAGACTGTGACACTGGGAAAGATACTGGGAAAGGCAAAAAGAGAAGGAGATGGCAGAGGATAAGATGGTTAGATGGCATCGTAGATGCAATGAGAATGGATTTGGGCAGACTCCGTGAGGCAGTACAGGCAGTACAGGGAGTCCTAGTATGCTGTGGTCCATGTGATCGCAAAGAGTCGGACACGACTGAGTGACTGAAGAACACAAGGAGAACCCCAAGATTATTTTAGTTCAGAGAATTCCAAGAATCACTTGCAGAAGTATGCATGTAATAATGATGATCAGAATACAAATACAGGTTAGCATTTCCAGAGAAGGAAAACAGGAGATGACACAAGAGAACCTAATGGTTGTTAAAACTTACTTCCTAGATCAGCAGTATTCCATTGCTGAGTTATTTCAATATGTAAAGAGGAATGAGAGATGCTATTGTGAACTAAACATCTTGTTTGGTCCTTTGTTTTTGCTTCTGCTTTTTTTACTGAAAAGGCATACCAAGACAAAAATGAAAAAAATGACACTTAAAAAGATGTATTATTAAAGCATAGCTAGTGCTGATATTTCATTGCTACAAAGAAAAAATAAATTTGTACAATCTTCTGTAGGCAGGCTTCCTTGTGTTTTTAATTATATGTACTATAAAGTATGATTTGAAGATAACTAAAGCCATTTCTTAAAATCTGTCAAGAAAAAGCTCCACTAGAAAAAATGGTCTCTAACTGGCTTTGTTGAACTTTCCTCAGAATCAAGTATCTGTCTCTCTGTGTGTATATACTTTTGACATATTGCTCATAAAAGCCCTAAACTAACTCAAACTAAGACACAGTAAAATACCAACTTGCAGCATTACAGTGAAATAGGAAGAAGGCATAACTACTCTAAGATAACATACTGTTCACAGAATATATACAGTAGAATGGTTTGAGTCATGTATGACTGTAGTCATAAAATTGAACATGCAGTTGTATAAATGAAATGAACACTCAAAATATTTTATTAGTTTTGGAAATGAATTAACAAACTACCTTGCTTGACTAAATTTATCAACTCAATGACAATAAACTCCAATACTAAATGCTTTACAGATGCGGAGCTAAAAATGGTCTTATAGCAGAAGAAGGAATAAATTACAGTAAAAAGGGAAATACATTTAGGGTACAAAAAATAAAGCCCAAACTGCACCAAATTAGTAGTAGTTATAGCACTGATAAATATCTACAAATTATAGAATTTGGAATTATTTTGTATTTTTATTTAGTCACTTATGTGCTTTTAGATACACATTATTATAAAATTATATGGATATGTATTTTTATCACAATGTAATTACCTTCAAAATAACAAACCAACCAATATGGTATAGAATAGAAATATTACATAATCAAAATAGTTTGAAAGGATTCTACTAATTTTATGCTTAGGCAAGCAGCTTATTACTAACTCAGATTTCATATACAAAACAGTACTGTAGTCCTAAATACAAACCTTGAATCCATCATAGAAGAAAATGCATAGGAATCAACTGTCATGAATGCACTACTTAATATAGCATGATTCTATAAAACAGTGAAAGATTTTTGAAATAAGAGCACTGTCTACCTGAGCAAATTAGCAAACCAGAGCAAATTAACAAATTAGATTAAAGAGGGCGGCTTTATGTCATAGTTAGTATCTAATAAACTATATTAATCAAGAGTAGTGTTACTATACTAATGGAGTTAGATTTAATGACCCTTCACATAACACTGTTTTTTTTCTAGATGTGTATCAATATATACATATATATTTAATAAATGTACACCATATTTAGAAATTAGATGACATCAAACCTCACATCTATAGGATTTGAACCAGAGATCATCATTTTATCTAATACCAGCTTATGGTTGTCCTAATCGGTAAACCCGTAACACATCAGGTATTTATTTTACCAGTAATAAAAATAGCTAATGTTGTATTTCAGTATTCTGTAATACCTCAATCACCTTGATACATTTAGTGACAAATAAAGTAGAGATTATCTCTAATCACTTAAATCAAAATGCATTTTAAAAAAACTAAGCAGCTAAAATTGCAGAATTCCCATTCCCAGGAACATGAATTATTAGTCAGAATGGCATGCATGGAGAATATTTTAAACAAAGTTCTCTTTTAAACGTCAAGAAGGCAGAGCAGCTGCTTAATCATCTCAGTTGGATTCAACTGCCAGTTCATTTCACTCATTTATGTGAACCTCACACTGAGCAACTAGACCAGGGGTGGGCAATTATTTTTCCCAGAGGCCAAATAAGAAGCAGACAATATTGTGGAGGGCCGGGCCAAAAATTCTAACTCAATTCTATATAATGTTAATTTAATTTCTATAT
>JANHZU010002707.1:33927-44790 GCA_032468055.1 Acrochordus granulatus | reverse complement strand
AAAGTAAAAGCATTGGATTTTAATCTACACATAAAAAGGTTTTATTTTCTGACTTTTTAAGCAACATTTTGCGGGCCGTTCAAAGCCGGCCGGCGGGCCGTGTTTGGCCCGCGGGCCTCAAAATGCCCAGGTCTGAACTAGACCATCCTAAAATGTACGGTTGCTAAAATCTGTTAGTACAAATCAAGGTTGAGATACTTCCTCTTGGCATCCAAACACTAGATAATTATGCTTAGTTCTGTTATGTGTATTCAACAAAAGTTATTTTCCCTTCAGTATCCCAACTGCATCAATTCACTAGAGGTTGTGGAAAGTATACATGAATCTATCAACCCACATAATTTTAAACAGATTCATATATGCCAATTAATAGTAATGCTCCTTTTCATAGGCAATGATCACCATCCAGAACAAAGTGGCCTTACTTTTTTTCCCATTTCTTGATCATTTAGATGATTTCTCTATCATACAAGGATATACGGTATCTAAAGAAGAGAATATTTGCAACTCAGGGTTGAACTGTGGAGTCCTTGGTGCTCTCTGAGCTTTGTTTGCAGATGTTTCAATTAGGTAACTTCATCAGTGCTAGGTAACACTAATGATGTTACTTAGTTGTGGTAATGAAATGTCTGCAACAAAACAACTAAGCTCAGAGAGCACACCAAGGATTCCACAAGGATATATCTGTCTGCAACATACAACATTCTTGCTGTTATCAGTAGTATCTTGGAAATGCCACAGGCACTCTTACATCACCAGACTTTGATCTTAAGATTGCTCTTTGAATTTGAAAATTCTAGTTTCTGTTTAAATATCCATGAAAAAATATCATTACAACTGTTTTAATGTAAACACAGTAACTTATCAGTGGATACTTCTTTTTTTAATTGTGCGAAATGTTAAAATCATTTGAGAAATTATTTCTGAAAGAAAATAAAGCAGAAGGAAACAGCCAGGATCTACATACTACTCACTGGTCCTCCATGCACTTTTTATCACCAATTTCTGCAGCTGGCAATGTCACACTGTATAATCTGATTAATCAAAAACTCATTCTTTGCAGAAAGTATTTGACGCTTTCAATTGGTCAGCTAAAATATTCAGCTATTAAAAAAAGCACTTCCTTTTAATTTTATTTGACATTTTGCTTGAGCAACTGTTACTTTAAGCATTTTAGAAGTAGTTTCCTCTAACTTGATTACTTACAAAATAAATAGTCAAAATAGGAAAACAGTGTAAAAGTTTCATTTCAAAATGTACTGCAAAGCTGCAATTGTCTATCCACTTACCTGGAAATAAACACTCAAGGGGACTTCCTTTCAAACAGAAAATAATCGCTCTACACTATACATATGCCAACAAACTTTTGAAAACTGTGTGTATGTAATTATGGTACCATCAATAGGATTACAAGTCAGCAAATGTATATGATTATTGGCTGGTATATTATTATACCAGAAGCGGTTAAGAGCTCAGCTTGCCGGCTGGAAGGTTGGCAGCCCGAGTTCAAGACCCGGTGTTGCCGTGCAGCAGGGTGAGCTCCTGCTGTTCTGCCTCAGCTCCCGCCTGCCTCGCGCTTTGAAAGCGTGCAAACGCAAGTAGATTGATAGGCAGGAAAGGGAACAGCATCCGTCACGTGACCACAGAAGCGTCCTCGGACGAACACTAGCTCTTTGGCTTGGAAACGGGGATGAGCACCGCACTCTGGAGTCGGTCATGACTGGCAGGGTAATCTTCACCTTTTTACATTATTATTCCACCTATTAATATATTATTCATATAGAATTATTAATATAGAACAGTTATGAGGAAACAATTTACATTTGTCAGTATACTCTGCATTAAGTATCTGTGGTCAAAAGAATATACATTTTAATAAGATAAATATACCTACATTCCAAACCAATAAAGTTAAGCGAAATGAATGGGTTTTATTTTCAAGAAAACATTGTTTATAACTATTATACAAGCAATCTGCCAAAATGAATCCTCATATTAGTATAACAAGGAATATATATACGCATATATATAATTTTTCCTACTTGCACCTAACCATGTAAACCATTTTTTTTTGCCATGTCGCATAGCACTGCCTTTATCTCATAACCATCCCATGAACAAGACGAGTAGATTAAAGTGATATTTTCTCCTTATTAAAACACTATCCAAAGACAGTGGCATGGTATAATATAAATCTGTTAGGTTTTGTCACTAATTATCTTGGATGGAAGTGACTTAACAAAGGCAGGAAAAGGGATTGGGGTCAACAGTAGAGACAGCAGATTTCACATCAGTATAGTGCAAATTCACAATATCCCCAAATTTCAGAGAATACCTCAAGGAAGGATGGAGAGCACAAAAACACATGGAGGTAGCCTTTAATAATTACTGAGAGGGGTACAGATTGTATAGTCCAATGAATAGTCAAAAATCAGTAAGTTGAATAGGACTTACTCCCAGCTGGTCTCTATAATCTTATGTTCTTGTAGATATATTTCATATTCACATATTCATATGTACATTTTCACCTTGAAGTAATTAAACCAGTGATTATATAACATATAAAGTGTTATGTTGTTGACTGGATTATTTCAGAAGGGTTCCATTCAAAGTGAGGCTGGCACATCTATACCTTAATGAGGAAGAGATTCCTAGAAGAATAGTAAGAACAGCACAAGCCGAAGTTTAACCCAGAAAACACAGAGCACATCTGTATTTTCCAAGCAAAAGCTCCACTGATGTTGTAAATTACTCTGTAATTTTCAGTTATCTCTCTAAAAAGTGCCAAGAGAAGAGTTTAAGAAAGAAGTCCAGCAAAGACTGGAACATTTCACAGCAAGAGTTGTCAACAATTACATTCAACACACTGGGCTTGTTGGATGAAATAATGATTTAGGGAAAAAATGATGATACAATCAATTATATTCAACACTGTTTTAAATGAACTATAGATCAGGCTATAATACAGTATAAACCAGACTGCCCTGCATTTTAAATCCAAATACCTAAATGTATATGTTGATCTATCGGTTTGCTAATCTATAGCTCATTTTTTAAAACTCTAAACAATTACAATTGGTCTCTAAAAATATGGAGAAGAGATCTTATTTCTCAAATCCAATTAAGCCTTCATTGTTCAGTGCATTTTTGGCTGTTATCTTTAGGGTCTGAAAGTATCCTCAGCTGGGTTTAAAGATACCTCAATTGATACAAGCCATAGTATGGAAAACCACTGGGCAAGGTAGTGTACAATTTATTTTCCAGTATACGTTACTCTCCCCAAAATAAAATGCTAGCAAAAGTGTCCAGAGAAAAGAAAGAAAAAAACAGGCTTCTGCTGAATAGACTTTTAGAAACAAAAGATCTGCATTCAAGATCAGACCTTAGCCTTCCAAAATACTTTTCTATTTATGAAAAATAATGCCAGAATATAATCTATTCCTGTCTTCTTTCTCACTAAAAAAAAAAAAAAAATTCCCAAAGTATCTCTTCCTCTCGCACTTCTTTGGTAGGAGGAAAAAGGTGTGCTGTTTCTAAAGGCACACAAAATACCTGCTCAGTATCTCTGCCGTAAGTGAGTTTGCTTTTTCTCTGCTGGAAAGTTAACACTCGAGGAATCAAAAGTTTTCCCACTTTTGACCAGGGAAAGCTGGATCCTTAAATTAGCCTTTACAGTTTGGAGGAAAAGACAGAATCCTATAACTCTTCCAGCCCTTCCTTCTGTCCACCCTTTCCGTTTTCAAAACGAGCTAATTCCCTTTAACCACATACATTCTGGGTTTGGAAACGTAGCGACCGGTCCTATGCTCTTTTCCTCGGTTCAAATGTCAACAGCCAGATCCTTGACAGCGAGGTTTCCTGCCCATAACCCCCCATTCTCCATCAAATTTCACAAAAGGCGGTGTAAACATTAAGGGGTAACGCAGCCTTAAGCCTCCTCTCTTGGAAATAGGTTCCCTGAAATCAATAAAATCTGGCAGACTTGGCAGATTCCACACGAGGGTTCCCCTCGCAGTGCTCTGTGGACCCAGAATCTACATGTCATGCTAGGGCTGCAGCGGACACCTCGAGAAACCAGAAGTAGTAGTTCCTGGCCATGCACAAAGCGCCGCCCTGCCCTGTTCTATTTCCAGGGTCCCGAGTTGAGCCCCGAGGCAGAACGAAGCGCGTCCGCCCCTCTTACTCACAGGGAGACGGTGCGGTTGGGCAGCAGGGAGGGGTGCAGCGCTTCCGCCAAGTCGCCTCCGCCGCAGGCCACTTTGACGCGCGGGGTTTGCCGGCCGGGTCCCTTGGGGCGCTCGGCGGTGCAAAGGCAACTGTCAACCACCAAGTCCGGTCAGTTCCTGTCGGCCGCCGAGAGCCCCACCGCGGCGACCGCCATCAAGCAGAGGGAGTAGCACAGCCCGTGCATGGCGAGGGGGGGGCGGCGGCGGCGGCGCCTCGGGTCTCCTGCGTTTCGGCGGCTCTAAGTAGGCGGCGGCGGCGCTCACGGCATGGTCGGCGCGCACGGCGGCCCTCTGGCAGCGCGCGGGGGTCGCTGCCACCCTCACGCCTCTTCCGCCCCCGCCCCCTCCGCGGCGGGCCACGGACGGGAGGCGTCCCTCAGCCCGGCACCGCTGCTTCCCGCCGCCGAATCTCTGGGCGGGCCACAGGGGGGGAGCTTTCGCGCTCTCGTGGATGAAATGCCTCCCACCTTTCGGTCGTTGGAGGAATTATTTTCCGCACTGTTTCCCACGTTTTTCCGGGGGGGGCGCGTCTGCCGCCTTGGGGCAGAGATCGCGCGCCTTCCCCAGCTGGGGGCGTCCGAGTCCGGGGGTATTTTCCCTGCTGAGTGGAGAGCCACTGGTCACAAGTGTTTCTGTGAAGAGCAATTTTAAATAGGACTGCCGGCAATAACTCCCCTCACGTTCAGTGAGTACTCTTTCCTGACAAGGGGGGTGGCAGCAAACCAGGATCGGCTGTCAAGCCCGGGTCCAGGTCTGGCTCAAGCGGGCTTCCCCTCCAACTGTCGATTCTCCCTCAGATCCGGCTAGCGCTACGGAGAGGGAAGCTTTCTGCGCATGTGCAGTCTCCCCGTAGGAAAGGATCCTCGCTGCCACTCGCTTGAGGGGGCTTGCGTAAATAGGACTCATTTCCTGCAATAAAATAAGTTTTTTCTTCTGACCAGCATCCGCAAGTGCGGATGAAAAGGAAGCTTGTGAATGACACTCACAGTCAGTCAGCTTTGGATATTTGGCCTTGTGAACGGAATGCATCTGTCTGTTCCTATTTTCCTTGCTGCCCTGAAGCCCCTTCCGTGTGTACAGTAGTTGTTCTTAGGCATGCAGTATGGAAGAAGAGTGCTTTAGTGCCATAACCTTTCTACTCCATTCACGAGACTATGAGATCTAAGCTGCAAAATTTCACAAAACCACCGGCTGTCAGCAAAGAGATTCAGAAATTTTAGTTCTTTGTTTCCATCTAGAGGATATCCGGATTTTTGCAGCCCAGATTCTTTCATTCCTAAATAATTGCCGCCATGCAGTTGCATTACTTCTATATTGTTTCCTTTCTCCTCCCTCGAACCACCTAACTGTGCTTCTTATCTATTTCTTACTTAGAGAGCCAATCTAGGCAATTGCTGAGATTTTAAAACAACTTAGTTTTGTTTCCTGTAAAACCTTTCATGATTACTGGACACAAATATAATTTCATATAGGAATCTAATTTCATATAGATTCACATAGGAATCTTCAGAAATATGAAATTAACTTTTAATGACTATAATGTATTTAATTGCATAATGTTTCCCACATGCTGCATGAGTTTAACCGCTAAAAGAGCTTTGCTGCTGATTTTTGTTTGTACTCAGTGTCTGATGCATCTCATTGCAGTGCCCAGCAATAGTCAACCATCATTGATGGATTCCACTGGACTCGATAACTGTTTTTCTAATGTGGCAATGTCCTGGTGAAACCTTTCACAATGTTCGTCTCGAACTGCACCTTGATTTTCAGGTAAGAAGTCCAAGTATGAATGCAGAAAATGAATCTTCAGTGACATGTTGCACTTCATGGTCTTATATGCTGTAAGAAGTTTGTCAACCAGCTGAATGTAGTTTGGTGGTCTGTAGTTGCCAAGAAAATTCTCAGTGACATCCTTGAATGCTTTCCAAGTGATTTTCTCTGGCCTCAGTAACAGATATTCAAACTGCTTGTCATTGATAACATATCTGATCTGTGGACCAACAAAAATGCCATCCTTAATCTTGGCACCAGTTATTCTTGGAAACATCTGCCTCAAATAACAAAAATCTTTGTCTTCCTTCTTCGTTGCTTTCACAAAATTTTTCATCAGTCTGAGTTTTGTGTGAAGTGGAAGTAAAAATATCTTTATAAGATCAAGAATTGTTCAGGTACCATGCTTTTCTGTCCTGGAACTAAATTCTTTCAGTGTGGCCATTTCTTTTTAATGCTACCCTCTTGCATGGTTGTCCCATTTGCATATCTAAATTGGTATATCCGAGATGCATTCTAAGCAGCAGAGACATTATTTTTAGATCTCCACAGATATTCCAGTTGTATTTGGTGTATTGGATATGCTTTAACAATACTTGCATGTTTTTGTATGTTTCTTTCATGCAACATACATGCAGTATGCATCTTTTGTGCAGTGTAGCAACAGGCACTGAAGGGGGGCTTTGCAAAAACAGAAGATTTCTATAAAACAGTACATGATAGATTAATTTACAGGTTATTTTTGTGATTAGCAGCCAAAAAATGTTCAGGAAGCAAAACCTTTGTTGTCCATCAATCAAACCATTACTTATGTTAACCTTGAGATTTATCTTAATCACATTGGAGTCAACTTTTGTATAGAGAAAATGAATGCATAATCAAAAGACTCATTGTTTAGCACTGGAAACACAAATGGCTCCAAGTAGTTTGTTGTTTGCAGAATACACATTTTGTGTGTTTTTAATTTTTTTTCCTGTTAACATTGTATGCATTCCTTTTCTTCACTTTTTGTATTTTGTATTTTTTGTTTCTTTTTTTACCACTGATAACTGCCTGGATTAGATCTAAATCCTAACTCTGTTGTTTTCTTAGCAATTTTTTTTTGTCCTGGAAGTGGTTTCCCATTGCCTCTTTACAGGGCTGAGAGAAAATAACTGGCTAAATTCATCTACCTGGCTTTGTACCAAAGATGGGATTAGAATGCACAGTCTTCTGGTTTCTAGCCTGATGCCCTGAGCACTATATCAAACTGGCTTTCTTTTTGTATTTGGTTAATTTAAAGAAAAGTAATGTGGATGAACAAAAGTTGACATCAAGCATTCAACTTCCTATTGTTGTCCAGAAAAACAGATACTTAACACATATAGCAAGAATAAAAATAAAGATTTTTTCTGGATGGTACAGCATCTGTTAGAATGTAACAAATCCAGTTTCAGATCTTTATCTTAGTGAGATTCAGTGCTAGTGACGCTTCAGCTTCTTCCCCATTGATGTTGCATGCTATTTATTGCGTGCTATTTATTTAAGAAGGAAGCCAAATATGTACATAGAACTCTACAATCATGCAAGAATACAGATTTTAAAAGAACGTGATACTTAACAGTAGGATACAACTTGACAGCACAGAGCAATCGTTATCACTGAAAAAGCAATGTGGGTGTCCTTTGAAGGTAAAAAATAAACATAGAATTAAAAAAATGCCTCAAGAGAAGAGTGTGATGTATGTCAGGTAACTAGACCAGAGTGGTGTTGCAGGGAATGCGAGGATGCTCTGACGTCAGAAATCTTAGATCCCTTGACATCTGGGAAAGAAAGGATTTTGATGGTATCTGTGATGCTGGTGAAGAGTGGTTTACATTAGCTAAAGTTATCCAGAAATTCAATTAAATAAAGAAATGGAACAGAGGGAGAGAATTGAAAATGGACTAAACAGAAGAGATCTCTCTGAGAAATGCTGTCATAGGGCCATAGATCCAATCCAGATTATGGTTCTGGACTATTTTTAGGTGAAGAAAAAGCAAAGAGAATATCTAATCGCATCACACTTTGTTGCCTACTCATATTCATCCCCCTATTCTTTAATCAGCTATTGGATAACCTTTGCACTGAAATGATATGTGATCTTTTCTAACTAAGGTTACAAAAGCCCTTTGGATCCAAGGAAATTTGCTTTAGACTCATAATCAGGCAGGGGTTTTTTGCTGAAGAAGGAGGCTAGTCTGCTCATTGGGAAATTTGGTCTGGGTCAGTCTAGACACATAACTAAATTTTGTATTGTGACATCATGTACTACCATGATCATTATTTGAGTTTTTTGTAAGGGACTTTATGCAGAGCTAAAGTCAGGCTGATATGCATTATGCAGTTGATTTCCTACATTTTTCTAAAGCAAGACTCTAACAAGCAGCAAACAGAACAGGAAGGAAAAGAAGAAGCTCAAGGGGGAACCAGAAGGAGCATAAGTCTATCAAATAGATAGATGGTGTAGATACTGTAGATGTTGCACACTTGTACCATTAACCCTTCTTAGAGTGAAATATTAAATGCATTTGAGCTTTCATGATACACATTTATGTTAGTTTTCTTTCTTTTGGAGGTAATCCTAGTCCCTTCCCACTAAATGAAGCAGGATGTTTTTCTGTTATTTTAAAAGCAAACTTTGGAACTTATACAGATAATAAACATCACATTTAAAGGCTCTATTTTTGTCCCGTCCTAAAAGAATAGTAGTTAAGTGGAAGTATATAACCTTTTAAAAAATTGTTTGTATCAAAGATAGCCACACTTAAGTAATTTAATCCTGACAAACCTTCAGTAGTATATCAACTTGCTAGATTTCCAGTTCCATGGTATAGCTTTTCCAAAGCTGATATCCTTGAAGTCCTTGGTCCTCTCAGCCCCAGGCAAAGTCCATACTAGCTGGAAATGAGGGAAGTTTTAGTTTAGAGGGACTGCAAAGCAACAATCTAGGATTGGCAGGCAGTAGATCAAAGATATTTTATTGCATGTAGTAGGTACTATTAAAACCAAGTAGGCATTGGGATATAAGGAAGGGAGGGAAGAATACATATTCCCTATGGCCATGCAAGATACTAAAAAAATCCATTAACCTATTTGAAGTTTTAGTTGGTGGTTTGTTTTGTGTCTAATTCTATGTAACCACAGGATGTATAAGTGTGAATTTTTCTTAAGGAAGGAACCAGAGGAAGGACTATCCATGCAGACATTATAATTTTGCCACAATTCTATATCAAATAAAGAAATCAAATTATCAAATAAAGAAATCAACATCAAAAGTGGGGAAGATTAATAAGAATGCTACTTATTGGTTTGGTTGCTATCCATTTTTACATGGGTGCTTATCTTTACATTCACCTATGTATGTATTAATAGGGGCATGTGGTCTAGTGGTTAAGACACTGGGCTTGTTGGCCAGAAAGTCGGCGCCAGAGTTCAAGAACCAGGCGCCATATAATGGGGTGAGCTCCCATTATTTGCCCAGCTCCTGCCAACCTAGTAATTCAGAAGGATGCAAAATGCAAGTAAATAAATAAACCCTCTTTGAGCTCTACGGTTTTACATATCAGGACAAATAAAAATCATCTGGTACTTAGCAGTTCTCAAAAGTAGGTAAATACAACTTCAGATGTATAACACATGACATGTTACACCATGTCATCGTTGATTTTACAAAAAGAAAACCAAAATGGAGAAACCATGTGTGAAAAACTAAATACACCTTATCATTCAATAGCTTGTAGAACCATCTTTAGCAGCAATAACTTGAAGGAATTGTTTTCTGTATGACTTTATCACTGCCTCACATTGTTGTGGAGGAATTTTTGGCCCACTCTTTTTTACAACATTGCTTCAGTTCATTGAAGTTTGTGGACATTTGTTTCGGTACAGCTCTCTTGAGGTCCCGCCACAGCATTTCAATTGGGTTGAGGTCTGGACTTTGACTGGGCCATTGCAACACCTTGATTCTTTTCTTTTTCAGCCATTCTATGGTAGATTTGCTGGTGTGTGCTTGGGATCATTGTCTTGTTGCATGACCCAGTGTCAGCCAAGCTTTAACTGTTGGCCTCACATTTGACTCTAGAATACTTTGGTATCCAGATGATTCATGGTTGACTCAATGACTGCAAGGTTTCCAGGTACTGTGGCTGCAAAACAAGCCCAAACCATCATCCCTCCACCACCATGCCTGACAGTTGGTATGATAGGTTTGTACTGATATGCTGTGTTTGTTTTTTGTCAAATGTGGCAGTGTACATTCTGGCCAAACATCTCCATTTTGGTCTTGTCTGTCCAAAGGACAATGTTCCAGAAGTCTTGTGATTTGTTCAGATGCAATTTTGTAAACCTAAGCCGTGTTTCCATGTTCTTTTACAGAGATGAGTCTTTCTTCTGGCAACCCTTCCAAACAAACCATACTTGTTCAGTCTTTTTCTGATTGTACTGTCATGAACTTTAACGTTTTCATGCTAACTGAGGCCTGTAGAGTCTGAGATGTCACTCTTGGATTTTTTCCAGTTTCTCAAAGCATTGCATGGCCTGCCCTCAGGATGAATTTGCTGGGATGTCCTCTCCTGGGAAGATTGGCAATTGTCTTGAATGTTTTCTACTTATGAATAATTTTCCTCACTGTAGATTGGTGGACATTAAATTGTTTAGAATTGGCCTTATAACCCTTCCCAGATTATTGGGAAGTAACAATTGCTTCTCTAAGATCATGTCTGGCACACTCCTAAAACTTTGGGTTTCACAGAGGTAGTCACACCTCCTGATGATCAATTGATCAAGGGCATTTGATTAGTAGCACCTGGCTGCTACTTAGCCTCTTCATACTTATGGAAGCAGTAAA
>JANHZU010002707.1:22117-33827 GCA_032468055.1 Acrochordus granulatus | reverse complement strand
GGAAGGAAGGAAGGAAGGAAGGAAGGAAGGAAGGAAGGAAGGAAGGAAGGAAGGAAGGATGGAAGGAAGGAAGGAAGCAAGGAAGTTAAGGCTGTTAACTTTGGAGACATTTAGTTTCATGAACAACTTTGGAAAGGATGACTGATGTCCCTTTTTTCATGTGTTCCCTTATTTTCTTTGCCATCATTGTTCTTCTGTCTCATGCAATTTGTGTATGTTTCTATTTTTTTTTTTTTTGCTTCACAATGTTTTAACGATTATAAACTACCCAAAGTCTTTGGGAGTCAGGCAGCTTATAAATTTTATTATGGATGTCAAACAGGAAGCCAGATATTTAGAATGGATTTGACATTTTTGTCCATCTATTGAGTCCTTCCCAATAACTTCTGATAGGAAGATGTTGTTTTGATGGTGTTAAAGCTATTGTCACATGATGTAAGCTGTTCCAAGCTTCTAAATCTGCCTTTTGAAATTGACTGATGGTGATTTTGTCAAAGCCAACAGTATTCAAGTGGTGCTCCAGATGTTTTGGGATTGCACCCAAGGCTCCTATTACTGTTGGTGTTAATTTTTGCTTTCTTTTGCCACTCTATTTCTGCTTCTATTTGCAGGTCTTTGTATTTTCTCTTGTTCTTTCTCATCTATACTACTATCTCCAGGTACTGCCATGGCCACTTTCTAGACTTTTTGTCTTTCTTATCAACAATTGTTAAGTCTAGAGTTATATGGCAGGTGACTATCTGTTTGAATCTGTTGAAGTCCCAGAGCAATTTAGCGTTTTCATTTTCTATTACTTTCTCTATTTTATGATCCCACAATTTCTTGCTTGCAGGCAAATGGTATTTCTTGAAAATCTTCCAGTGCACCATTATTTCTATTTTATCATGCCACTGTTTATGATTTTCTTGCAGCAGCTAACTAAATAGTCCATTGTTTCTTCAGATTCTTTGTAGAGGCAGCATTTACTGTCCATTGCTCTCAACTTAGTTCTGTTTTGTATTTGTTGTTAATGCTTGGTCGTGTGCAGCCAGAATTAGCTCTGTCTCTTTCTTCAGTTTTTCTGCTCTTAGCCATTACCAGGTCTTGTTATTATTTACTTTGCCTTCTATTTTTTTAAAATGTACTGGCCATGTAATGCTTTATCTTGTCACGTCTATTTTCTATTCATTTGGTCTTTCTTGTATGCCAATTTAGTCTCTTCAGTACTCAGAGCCTTTCTGATATACTAGTTTTAGTGCATCTTCTTTTCTTTGCTTCAGGTATTCTTCCAAAGCCCTTTTTTTCCTCTTCAAATGTCTGGTATACTTGCAACATTCCATACCCACCTATTTTCCTTGGTAGGTAAAGTCTCTCAGTATCATGGTGTGGATGAAGGGTATGACTCCTTGTCATTATTTTTCTGGCCTTCTTATCCATGGCCTTTAGTTCTGCCTGAGTCCAGTCCACTATTCCAGCTGTGTATCTAATGACTGGAATTTCCCAAGTGTTAATTGCCTCCACTGTGCTTGTACTTTAAGATCTTCACTCTAGTGATGTATGCACTTCTGACCTTCTTCTTGACTTCAGATGTGCTTGATGTTGTCAGCTTGAAGAATGCCCAGGTATTTGTATTGATCATCTATATCCATACTCTTGATTTTTTTTTCCAGAGAGCATCTTAATACCATCAGTTTTCACCATTTCTTCTCTTATGATGGTGAGGGTGGTGCATTTGTCTAGATGTTTTTGATGTTTGATAGCCATACTTGACTTGTTCAATTTTGTTGACAGAGGAATCAGAGCAATGACCAATAGAAGTAGTGAGAGTGAGTCTCCTTGAAAGATTCCTCTCTTGATATTAACCTCTCCCAGTCTATCATCCCTGACCAGCAATCATGTCATTAATCATAATCACTGTGCCATTGATATTTTCATAAAGTTTCTGATTTTTCTACTGATACCTATCATTTTTAGGCATTTAATTATCCAATCATGTGGCAGGGAGTCAAATGCTTTCTTAAATCAATCCATGCTGCATTCAAATTGATCTTCCTTCTCTTGCAGTTTTCCAGAATCTTCTTGTCAATTTGGAGCTGATCTTTTGTTCCTCTGATATTTGGGCAGTTTCTGCTCAGGTGGAAAGAGCATGTTTTCAATTAGATGCTGTTGAATCACATTAGCTAGTACACCAGTTAGCAATTTGAAAGTTATTATTAGTAAGCACGCAATTGGCCTGTAGTTCCCTGGAATTGTCCCTTTTGCTGATCTTTCATTATCAAGTAAGTTTTGCTTCTTCAATTTCACCTCCTTGCAGTATCTTGTTAAATTGCTTAGTAATGAGTGGGTATAGATCAGTCAGATTTTTCAACCAAAAACCATGCAATTCATCTCACCATTTCTGTTATTATTAGTTCTTTCATTTCAGTTTCTTTTTTTGTTGTTATCATTCTTATTGTATTTCATTCTTATTGTATTTCCCATAGCTGCATCCAGAACTACACTGTTTCTTCTTTGTCAGGTATTGACTGGTTCAATACATTCTCTCCACTGATGGAGAAGATGGAGAATCCACTTATGGAGAATAGAAGCATTTCTGATTTGATTGAAATTGGAGATTCCACCTAAACTGTGCAATTTGAGCTTAATATCTGCTGATCTTCTTGGCTATAGCTATTATATGCTGCTTTATTATTTCTTGGCTATAGCTATTATATGCTGCTTTATTATTTCCAATGATTTCTTAATTTTCTTTATTTCTAGGTCAGGTATTCTTGATGAGGTATTCTTTGGTCTTCTTGTTCTTCAGTTTCTTTTCTTTCATCTGTTGTAGCTTTCTTGTATCTGATCTTAGCTTGTTTATCTTATTTTCCAACCTGATCTTCTATTTTGGAGGTGCACTATTTGGCTTTTTTTCTTCTTTGTTAATTTTAAATCCCAGGTATTCAGTTATAACTGCAGCCATGCTATATGTTAGTGGGTTTGTTTCTTGCAAAGATCTTTGCTTATATTTGATATTGCAGTATTGGCATCTTTTAATACTTGTGCTAGTTGTTTCTTTAGGACAAGCTTCAATCCAGGCAATCTTATTTTGCTGTTTTTGTGCTGTTCTAGATGCTTAGTAATTTTTATTTTCACTTCTTCTTCTTTTTAGTTAGAGGACTTTGTTCTTCCTGAGAAGGTGGAGGAGAGGGTACCTGATTTGGGAATGAATATGATTCAGTATCTATCCTGGTTTCCTCTACTGATGCCTCCCTCTGGCTTGCCTCTACAGCCTGAATTACTTCTGGCAAGGCTTTGGTTTCTTAGCCCTGAGTAGTGCTTTGTAATTCTTTCAATTCTACTTCTGTTAATACTTTATTTCTTATTATAAATCAACACTGATCTGCTCTTTTCTGTTATTTCTATTTCTGGATGTTATTCTTTCCAGAAATGAGACAGTCATGTGAAAAAGAAAGTACACGCTATTTGAGTCTATGGTTTTATGTATCCACACAGAGTAAAAATCATCTGGTCCTTAGCACTTCTTAAAAGTAGGTAAACATAAGCTCAGATGAACAACACTTGACATATTAAACCATGTCATCATTTATGTTACAAAAAGAAAGCCAAAATGGATTAGCCATGTGTGAAAACTAAGTATACCTTATGCTTCAATAGCTTGTAGAACAATCTTTAGCAGCAATAACTTGAAACAATTGTTTTCTGTATGACTTATCAGATTCTCATGTCATTGTGGAAAAATTTTGGGCCACTCTTCTTTACAATATTGCTTCAGATCATTGAGGTTTGTGAGCATTTATTTATGCTCAGCTCTCTTGAGGTTCCATCACAACACTGCAATTCGGTTGAGGTCTGGACTTTGACTGGGCCATTGCAACACCTTGATTCTTTTCTTTTTCAGCCATTCTGTTGTAGATTTGCTGGCGTGCTTAGGATCATTATGCTGTTGCACGACCCAATGTCAGCCAAGCTTTAGCTGTCAGACAGATGGCCTACCTTTGACTCTAGAAGACTTTGGTATATAGAGGAGTTCATGGCCAACTCAATGACTGCAAGGTGCCCAGGTCCTGTGACTGCAAAACAAGCCCAAATTATCACCCCTCCACCATCATGCTTGATATGCTGTGTTTGGTTTTCACCAAATGTGGCACTGTGCATTATGGCCAACACACCTCCAGTTTGGTCTCGTCTGTCCAAAGGACAATGTTCCAGAAGTCTTGTGATTTGTTGAGAGGCAACTTTGCGAATCTAAGCCATACTGCCATGTTCCTTTTAAAGAGAAGAGACTTTCTTCTGGCAACCCTTCCAAACAAACCATATTTGTTCAGTCTTTTTCTGAGTGTACTGTCATGAATTTTTAACATTTAACATGCTCACTGAGGCCTGTAGTCTCAGATGTCACTCTTGGATTTTTTGCAATTTCTCTGAGCACTGTACAGTCTGATCTTGGGGTGAATTTGCTGGGACATCCACTCCTGGGAAGATTGGCAACTGTCGGGAATGTTTTCCACTTGTGAATAATCTTCCTCGTTGTAGAATGATGGACTTTAAATTGTTTGGAAATGGCCTTATAACCCTTCACAGATTGATAGGCAGCAACAATTACTTCTCTAAGATCACTGCTGATGTCTTTGGCATTGTATTAGCACACATCTCAATACTGGAGACCAGCAAACTCCTAAAACTTCAGGTTTTAGAGAGGTAGTCACACTTGCTGATGATCAATTGATCAAGGGCACTCGATTAGCAGCACCTGGCTGCTACTTAGCCTCTTCATACCTATGGAAGCAGTATGTTTCTCCATTTTGGCTTTCTTTTTGTAAAATAAATGATGACATGGTGTAATATGTCGGGTGTTGTTGTTCATCTGAGGTTGTATTTACCTACTCTGAAGAACTGCTAAGGGCCAGATTATTTTTACTATGTCCTGATATGTAAAACCATAGAACTCAAAGAGGGTGTGCTTTCTTTTCCACATGACTGTAAGTACCATCTGAATTGGTGGGAAGGTAATAGAGTTCTGTGTGCCTTGATTATAGTCATGTCAGCAAGATGACTGCAGAAAAAACATACCAAATTTCATGTTCCATTCCAAAGTGAACACTTTCAGCCTTACGACATCAGCTGCAATGTAAATGAATTATTCAGCTGTGCCATATTACAATCCAACAGACTGTCATCTGTGTCTCTACCTTTAGGTTTTTCATATGTTACTATTGCTAGTACCTGAAAAAAAGACTTTTTACAAAGAAAAAATCCAGGGAGAAAGTGCATAAACATTTACCAGTTACATAGAACTTTGTGTAATGGAGAAAGAAAGAGGGAGGGAGGGGGGAAACAGGTGGTGGCAAAGCTTTTCAAACCTCTTTGCTGCCCTTTCCATGCTGAAGCGGCTCAGATTTAGAACCATATGCCTAAAGAAGGCTGCACTCAGCTAGGATTCAGGGTCTCAAGAGTGGCCTGTCTAGACAAAATCTCATTGCCTTTAGCAATAAATGCAATGAATTATGCTCATTCATTTATTCAATTTCTATAGCCACCCGTCTCAGTCAATGACTCTGGGCATCTTGAAGTTCCTATGAAAACTTTCTTTCCACTAAGCTTTCTATTAAGTCATATGCTTCTACTGGATTGAATGAGATGCAGAGATGAATCAAATAGCTAGGTTGCCAGTCAACTTCTAGGTGGACTTCAAGTTCTTGGTCATCATCTATAGTCTTTCATGTCCCAAGGCTTGGTTATCTGAGGGACTATCTTTCTCCAGTTATGTCTCCGTAGATAGCAAGGAAGATGACCTTGATATAGATACTAGGTCCCATTACCAAAGTGACAAGGGGAAAAACATAGTCCACAATAGGAAGAAAATAGGCAGAAACAGCTAAGACAGATTCCTCCCTAATTCACTGAAGATGAAGACATATAGCCCAATCAGACCTGCAAGATTCTATTGTTATAGCTACTCTCAGTGAAAGTAGTTTTGGCCTTCCAGGCAATTTCCTCACCTGATTTCCTTAATGGGACTGACACTGTGTCCATCTTCTTATATCTAGTAGAATCAGCATCCACTTAATCCATACTTCTCCTAATTAATATTTTAAAAAAGGAAAAAAGAGGTATTAACCATTTTCTGAACTTCATTTGATTACAGTATTGAACTTATATTAATCTTATTATCAGTAGTTGCAATGTTGGACTCTTTCTCTATTCTTCGCTTCCTAAAATTTATCTCAACGCAGTGGCAGTTCCCAAGAAAGCCTGGGGAAGTTTCTATATGATCTATAAAATTTAGTTTCCTCACATACATTTCTGTGCCTATGTTTTGCAATCATTATTAATTCAGGAATCACTTCAAGAGAAGGAAAGGGCTGAATTCATATGATAGATATTTAACAAATGACTACCTTCCATTTTTCTTTGTCCTTTGGATTAGCAACAGCTTAAACAGCTTTTACTTTTCTGAAGAATGGATTTGATTTTTAGCCTCAGTCCTTGAATCTTGCATGGTTCTTGAAAACATTGCAGCAATATTGGGATATATTTCAAGGACTGTTAGAAATAATTTCATGTATTTAAACTTGACCTCTTCAGACAATTATGTTCGACAAATTATATTAGTGTATTAGTGTAGTCATCTATTAGAAGTCCAAATGACAACAAATATTCCTTGACATCATTACGCCAATTATACAAATGAAATGATTTCCATCATTTCAATCATAACATCAAAATGTAAATGACATATAGTGCGTAAGTTGCATCAGGTATATAGTGACATCACAGCATTTATGATGTAATTTGTTCTTCATTCCCCTGACTGGATAATGCCCAATGGATACAAGATTGCCAGAGAATCATATAACATTATATACAGGGTCAGTGTTTTCCTTAAATGCATATACTGCATGAATAAAAGAAGCAAAATAGGTCAGATATAAGAAAATTAATCCAATTAATTAATCCAATCCCACAACAAGGTAGGACAGTCATAGCAGAAGATATATACTAATTTATATTTCAGTTACTGAAAAGTTGGGGCGTAGTAGCTAAGTGTTTAAGATGCTGGGCTTGTCGGCCAGAAGCTCAATGGCTCAGCAGTTTGAGACCCATGCACCGCTGCGTAACAGGATGGGCTCCCCTTACTTGCCCCAGCTCCTGCCAACCTAGCAGTTTGAAAGCATGTAAAAATGCAAGAAAATAAACAGATATCACCTACTCTGATGGGAAAGGTAACAGCATTCCATCCACCTTGGTGTATACTCATGCCAGCATATGACCATGGAAGCATCTTCAGACAATGCTGGCTCCCTCGGCTGTGAATCGGAGATGAGCTCCATCCCCTAGAGTTGGCCACAACTGGCAAGGAAAATCTTTATCTTTACTGAAAAGTTTAGTAAACTGTTACCTTTGTTTTTGTCCTCTCTACAAGAGGCTTATAATTCAAGAATTATTATTGCTAAGTTCTGTTAAAAAATGCATTTTAACTTTTTACTAATCTTCACACTTATAACCTCTCCCATATCCATATACTATTTTTTCACTCTTTCATGTGGAAAGTATTTGTATTAATAACTCATCTTCCATAATGGAAATATTATATAACACCTTCTATAAGAATCACAAATTCTTTTGCCCAAAGGGTATGATTTTTTTTACGAACGCACAAATAAAAGCACTTTTTGTTCAACAAAGTGGCATGTGAAAACCCTTTCAAGCGGATTGAGATTACGGAAGCAATATTGCTGAAAGCTTTTAAAAATAAGTTTGGCAATTGTAGCATTGTAACACCCAGTCCAAACCACAGAAGTCAATGTGTTATTCATGGGTCCTATAATGAGTTTTCGCCTTTTGTATTGGGGTGAACCAATGTAGCTCAACTTGCTTTACCACTAAAAGATCTCTCTAGCTATCTAGCTGTCCTCTACTGTAGCAACACAGCCAACTTTACACATCATTTCATGAAGGAGGGATATTTGTTTTATGTTCAGTATGTATCTATTATAATGTGCTGTTTGTACAGTAGAACATTGCATTTTGTAAATCTGAGCTATCTACTTTTCATCTGTTGCAGGGAAAAAGCATTTTCTTTCCCAGTTACATGTAGAACTACTCTCCAAGTTGCACAAGTATTTCTGAATTTCATCACTCAACTAACAGAACTTGATGAAAGGGACTGGGTTCGCACACTGAAATAAGCTGAAATGTGATTTGTTTGATTATGGATATTGAATAGTAATAGAGTAGAATTGTGGATTGTTGTACTGTGTGAATCCAGCCACAGTTTTTCTAAGCCATATTTTACAATCTTAGCCATTTATAGTTTATTTAAAAATATTAATCAAACCATGGCTTAATGTGATATGTAAATAGTTCAGATAGTATTTTTATTTCATTTTCTTCAAATGTGCAGATCCATTTTTCTGGAGCAAATTGGACATTCAATGTAGTTTCTGTGCAAAGTTTTGAACTACCTCAAACTTGTCACATCTGCTTATCTAGTTGTGACAGTGGTGATACGAATTGTTTATTAGCAGGTCTCTTACACCATAGTAGTTTCATCTCATTTGAAACCACTGTCTTCAGCTCCAGAAAATTCTCTGCTTGAAAAGGCTATTGTGAAATATCTTTTCTATTACAACATGAATGGTATTCAGAATCTTCTAAAATAGGGTCTTCTAAAACTCGTAAAATATTGTTCATAGAAATTTTATTCATTAAATTAAAGTTTTATTGAAATGTGGCAAGTTAGACATAGGATGTTTTATTCTGTTCTGGCTTGTGAGGTTATTTATATTTTTTAAATCCTGCTTACCTGTCAGACCTATTCAAAATAAACTAGATGAATTGTTCTGATGTCTTTTATTCCTGCCACTTTCCTTTCCAACTACATGTTAACAGGATGGGCAGTTATAATTATGATGGGAATATCTATATGTATGGAAGTGGGAGGAAGACAGAATATAGGCTGTGTATAAAATAAATATTTTCCAAGACATAGGAATGTTCCTAATGCATTTAAATCATGGTATCTGTTGAAGTGTTTATAGTATTTTAAGTGTTAACAGAAAAGCTAAAACACACCATACAGCTATCTCATAAATCAGTCTCTGGATTTCGGTGGCATATAAATTTAATTAATGAATAAATAAATACATATGTACTGTACTGCAATGATGTGCGTATTTGGATGTGACTCTGGGGACACCTATTAAGCTAAAGAAAGACAGAAGAAAAGAACCAACTAGCTGAAAATGATTAATTTGGATCTTCTAAAAACACCACATTTTAATGTAACAGTAACTCAGATAGTTAATTTTACCACTTCATTTATTTTTATGTGAAAGGCCTCTGCAGTAAGGAATTACGGGAGGAGCATGAACTGGTATGATATTACCTTTTGTAGCAATATCTGTTCCCCTCCATTACACTGACAACAGTTACCAATTACTGATGCTGCATCAGGGTTAGTGCTAGGAGAATATGATACTCTATAAAAACAATTGAATTAATATTACAGAACAGTACTGAATGAAAGTTAACAGGCTCCAGGATGAACTAAAGAGCCTTTAGACTGCTGAAATTTATTAGCTCATGGTTTAGCAAGGAACCTTGGTAATGTTATTGTTGTTCAGTTCCACAGTTGTGTCCAACTCTTTGTGACCCCATTGACTGCAGCCCGGTAGGCCTCCCTGTCTTGCATATCACAGCCTCTCGGAGTCCGCCCAAGCCCATGCCCATCACACTGATTATGCTATCTAACCATCTCATCCTCTGCCATCCCTTTCTCCTTTTGCCTTCAGTCTTTCCCAGCATCACAATCTTTTCTAATGAGCCCTCTCTTTCCATTGTGTGGCCAAAGTATTTGAGCTTCAGCTTCAGTATCTGTCCTTCCAATGAACAATCAGGAGTTGATTTCCTGTAGGATTGACTGTTTGATCCCCTTGCAGTCCAAGGAACTCTCAACAGTCTTCTCCAGCAGCACAGTTCAAAGCATCAATTCTTCAGCGCTTAGTTTTTCTTAAGGTCCAGTTCTCACAACCGTACATTACCACTGGGAAAACCATAGCTTTGACTGAGGATTCTTTCTGCATAGCTTTGATTATATGGACATTTGTTGCAAAGGCGATGTCTCTGCTTTTTAATATGCTGTCTAGGTTTGCCTTAGCTTTCCTCTCAAGGAGCAAGCGTCTTTTAATTTCATGGCTGCAGTTACCATCAACAGTGATCTTGGAGCCCAAGAAGGCTATCTATCACCACTTCCATTTCTTCCCCTTCTATTTGGGACCAGACCAGAACTGATGGGACCAGTTGCCATGATCTTAGTTTTTTTAATGTTGAGTTTCAAGCCAGCTTTTGCATTCTCCTCTTTCATCCTCATCAAGAAGCTCTTTAGTTCCTCTTCACTTTCTGCCATTAGAGAGTCTGAGGTTGTTGATATTTCTCCTGGCAATCTTAATTCTGGCTTGTGACTCATCAAGCCTGGCGTTTCGCATGATGTACTCTGCATATGAGTTAAATAAGCAGGGTGATAATATACAGCCTTGTACTCCTTTCCCAGTTTTGAACCAATTCATTGTTTGATGTCCAGCTCGAATTGTTGCTTCTTTGGCCAGCATTCAGGTTTCTCAGGAGACAGGTAAGGTGTTTATTCTCTTTAAGAATTTGCCACAGTTTGTCGTGATCCAGTCAAAGGCTTTAGCATAGTTAATGAAGCAGAAGTAGATGTTCTTCTGGAACTCCCCTGCTTTTTCCATGATCCAGTGAATGCTGACAATTTGATCTTTAGTTCCTGTGTCTCTTTGAAACCCAGCTTGTACTTCTGGTAGTTCTCGGTTCACTTGCTGCTGAAACCTAGCTTGGAGTATTTTGAGCATAACCTTGCTAGCGTGTGAAATGAGCACAATTGTATGGTAGTTTGAACGTTCTTTGGCATTGCCCTTCTTTGGGATTGGAACATAAGCTGACTTTTTCCAATCCTCTCTCCACTGTTGAGTTTTCCAACTTTTGCTGACATATTACATGCAGCACTTTAAAGCATCATCTTTTTGGATTTTAAATAGTTCTGCTGGAATACCATCACCTCTGCTAGCTTTGTTGTTCGTAATGTTTCCTAAGGCCCACTTGACTTCACATTCCAGAATGTCTGGCTCTAGCCACACCACCATGATTATCAGGGACATCTAGATCTTTCTTGTTGAGGTCTTCTGTGTATTCTTGCCATCTCTTCCTAATCTGTTCTGCTTCAGCTAGGTCCCTACCATTTTTGTCCTTTATCATGCTCATCTTTGCACGAAATGTTCCCTTGATATCTCCAATTTTCCTGAAGGGCTCTCTAGTCTTTCCCAGTCTATGGTTGTTCTCTATTTCTTTGCATTGTTATCTTTCCTTGCTATTCTCTGAAATCTGCATTTCAGTTGGGCGTATCTTTCCCTTTCTTGCTTGCCTTTCGCTTTCCTTCTTTCCTCAGCTATTTGTGAAGCCTCATCAAACAGCTGCTTTGCATTTATTTGTTGTTGGGATGGTTTAGAAGCTCCTCTGGTACAATGTTACGCACCTCCATCTGTAGTTCTTCAGGCAATCTGTCTACCATATCTAATTCCTTAAATCTAATTCCTCACCTCTATTGAATATTCATCCCCCCAGTGAGGCACCACCTCGTTGTGGTTGGGGGGCTTGTGTGCTCTGAAGAAGATGAGAGCTCTGCCAGAGGTTCAACCATACTGGACAGGTCTCA